>VZTF01008737.1:344706-355872 GCA_013397755.1 Cnemophilus loriae
ACCGGGTCACAGGGTGGGGCAGGGTGGAAGGGGCCACAGAGGTCATCCTGTCCCGCCTCGGGGTCATCGCAGAGCACAGGACACGGGATCACGTACAGACACTGCTGGGGTGGCTCCGGGGAGCTCCACTCCACACCCTCTCGGAGCAGTCTGTTCCAGTGCTCGCTGAAGAAGTTCTTCATCATAGAATCACAGAATACCCTGAGCTGGAAGGGACCCACAGGGATCACCCAGTCCAGCCCCTGGCCCTGCACAGGCACCCCAGCAGTCCCACCCTGGGCATCTCTGGGAGCGTTGTGCAAACACTCCTGGAGCTCTGGCAGCCTGGGGAGCCTGGTCAGTGCCCCACGAACCTCTGGGGGAAGAACCTTTCCCTGATCTCCAGANCGGCCCCGTGCTCGCCCGGGAGCGGGAGGCGACAGACCCCGGCTTGGGGCCGCGGGAGGCTTGAGGAAAGGTTTCATCCTGTGGTGCGGGGAAAGGGCTTTGGAGGTTCCACCGGGTCACAGGGTGGGGCAGGGTGGAAGGGGCCACAGAGGTCATCCTGTCCCGCCTCGGGGTCATCGCAGAGCACAGGACACGGGATCACGTACAGACACTGCTGGGGTGGCTCCGGGGAGCTCCACTCCACACCCTCTCGGAGCAGTCTGTTCCAGTGCTCGCTGAAGAAGTTCTTCATCATAGAATCACAGAATACCCTGAGCTGGAAGGGACCCACAGGGATCACCCAGTCCAGCCCCTGGCCCTGCACAGGCACCCCAGCAGTCCCACCCTGGGCATCTCTGGGAGCGTTGTGCAAACACTCCTGGAGCTCTGGCAGCCTGGGGAGCCTGGTCAGTGCCCCACGAACCTCTGGGGGAAGAACCTTTCCCTGATCTCCAGAGTGAACCTCCCCTAACACAGCTCCGTGTGCAGGTGGAACTTCCTGGGCATCATTTTCTGCCCCTTGCCTCGTGTTGCATTGCTGGGCACCACCAAGCAGAGGATGATCCATGCTCTGACATCCCCTTTGAATATTTATACACATGGATGAGGTCCCTCTCACCCATCTCTTCCCGAGGCTGAACAGACAGACCCAACTCCCTCAGGCTTCCCTCGTGAGCAAGATGCTCCAGTCCCTCAGTCAGTCTTGTGGCCTCCACTGGACCCACTCCAGGAGCTCCCCGTCTCTCCCGAGGGGCCCGGGAGATCTGGGGTCCAGTTAGGAACAGACGCCACGAGGGTGAGGTGTCGGATGGCACGGGAGAGCGAGGAAGGTGATGGGAATGTGAGGATGAGGAGAATTTAAAAAACCAGCAGCAGACGGGAAGAAAAGAGGTGGTAAAGATATGTAAGAGAAGAAAGAAAAGTACTAATTTAAGATCATTGGCATACGTGTGCCAAAAAGAAGGAAAGGTGCCACTGCCTTGGCAGGGGATTAGACTAAATGGTCTCCAGAGGACCCTTCCAGCCCTGACTATTCTGGGATTCTGTGGTTCTGTGAAACAACCACCAATCCAACCAGCATGCAGAGCCCTCCNGAGGTAACTTGTGAGTGCCTGCTGCGAGCGCAGGCTGCGCGGGCAGCACGGCGAGAGCCTGGCAGCGAGCGGCGTTCCCGGTGCATGCATTAGCACCCCGTGACGGGCCTGGCGGCGTTTCGGGAGCTCCCGCCGGGGTGCCGGGGTGCCGGGCTGCCGGGCTGGCTGTCCCCGGCGCGGTGGCCGCGGTGTGCCGCGCGTGGGTGCAGCGCCGTGCCAGCCGCCCGGCCCGAGCGGGGCTCACAGCGACACCCGGGAGCGCCTCGCGTGCCGCAGCTTCCCCGAACGAGCACGCCTCTTCTTTGAGGTTTATGAAGGAGTGATTCCCTTTCAGCCCTTCAGTGTTTTACCCCTCAGCAGTGCCTTTTAAGGAGAGACTGTGGTTTCTGCTCATATTTCCGAAGGGAACTCCTCAGATATCGATATAAAACCTCTGATTTCTCTGAGCTTCTCTTGTGATGCTCACTAAAAATACGAGGCTTCTTGGGAGTGAGAGCTCTTGCCTGTTGTGCAGTGCTATTTTCCAGGCTTCTTGTTAGTCCTCTCTCTTGCCTCTGACACTCAGGACTTTGGAGCAGAGGTTCCCTGTGTTTATACAGCTCCTAGTTCACTGGAGATTTACCTTTTGACTGGAAGCTCTAGGTGCTATGGTCAAAGAAATAATATATGATAACAACTTACTATAAAAACTATGAGGTGATTAAATATTAACAGTAAATAAGATGTTTACCTTTTCCAGAATAGCTTTCATAATGAATACAGAAAGACTGCATTCTTTTTCACAACCAAATGCATCCCAGGGAGATGAAGAACAGTTCAAATTTAGGTAAAAATATTTCACAGCAGGTGAATTCTATTTCTGAATTTTCTAAATCTTGTTTGTCTTTGTTTTTATTTAATTCTAACTTTTTTTATGCAGCACTAAGGACACATACTTAGCTGCTTTCCACTATTGTGACCACACTAATAAGCCAGTAGGTTTTCCTCCTGAATCTCAGAATCCTCAGCTGACATAAAACTTCCACACTGGATTGCCCTAGCTGATGTTCATGACATACTGTTTTGAGGGAGAATGATGAGCTTTCTGTGAGCTTGGTAACACTTTGTGACTCTTTCTGTCCTTCAAAATGCTTGTTAAGGCTCTCTTACCAGAACGTTCATTTTTAGAAAAAGACTTCAGGTAGAGGCTTTCAAACTGAGTAGGATAGTTGCTATCATCTAGTCTCATCTCGTGATGTTACCCATAAATATGAACACCTTTTACCACAAAAGCATGATAAAAAATGTTAACTTGAATCTTATTTAGCTTCTCTTTTTTCCCGAGGGGCCCACTGCAGAGTTGTGTTCTGGTGTTCACAGGAAGAAGCGGGATCTGCAGCGCGCGATCTCAGTGTCGCAGGCACGAGCCCGCAGGTGAATAGCTCCCTGCAGGTGCAGAGTGGTAACTGTGTGCCCCTGTGTCTCTTTTGAAGCTGAGAAGCATGCTGGGGTGTCCTGCGTGACAGCGTCCATGGATGACATTCGGTTTGAAGAGGCTGCCAGGTACAAACCAGCTGACAACAGTCGGATGTTTTCATTCTGGAGATTCTTATTTGGCAGAGATAAACCAAGGTGTTATAAAATAGGAGACAGCAGACCCATGAACTCACTGCAGTCACAGGGCTGAGTCTCAAAATTGCTCTTTCCTACCTGCGATAGCCTGACCCACCCAGAGAGCAGATCCATTTCACAGGGCAGAAATAAACTGTTGTTACTTTGACTTGGCGGTCGAGACGCCTGGTGAGAAACTGATGGCCCAGTGGTCTCTGGCTCTACAGAATGGCTGCAGGCCATTGCTTATCTCTGTTAAATAAGGATTACATACCTATAAAAGTTACTGTTATGAGTCTTTTTATTGTTGCAAGTTCTCTTTTGGTTCATTTCTTAGCATCTTTTTCTTTCAGCTCTTTTAGAAAAAACAGAAATGTTTTGCATTCACTGAGCACTGAATTGACTGAGTCTACAAGATAACACAGGACTGAACTGTTTTAACCATTTTTCATGGTTTTCAGTGGGATAAAAGACACTGTAAGAGGAAATAGGACCTTTATTCTTAACCATATCTCTGCAGAAACTTAAAGCCATTACTCTGTGGGTTTTGTGTGGTTTTACACGGTGCAGTCTGAGGGTTAGTGAGTGGTTGGATGGGATAGGCCTGGCTGCACAGAGCAGGGCACATGCAGTTGTCGTGGCTGTGAACACAGCAACGCTGGCTGCCAGAGGTACAGCTGATGTCAGTTTAAGACTGTTCATGGCATAAAGTGTAAAATAACCATCCACTCACACTTGTGATTGTTAGAGCAGTGTCCACTGGAGTAAGAACTAGACCCAGTGACGAAGAAGAGAACGTGATCATACCAAATCTGGAACTCAAAAGAGAATTTCTTTCTGTTTAACCATATTGAAATGTTCATCCTGCCTGGAATTGCTATGTTCTTTTTAATTTTGTCTTTAGGAAAAAGTGCTGTCTGTGAAAACTAATCAAAGTCAGGGTAATGTTTCCCTTTCAGGTGTAAAAGTTCAGACTTAGTAGCTTCAGAGCACTTTTCTGCCTTATTTCTTGAGAGCAGAACAGAGAATATTATGAAAATACTTTTCCCAAATTTGTTTCCAAATGTTTCTAGTTCTTCTTTCAGTTGTAATACCAATGTTCCATTTGTAACAAGAATTTAAGGTACAAATCTTGTAATTGTGAAAGAAATTATTTAAGAAATTATTTTTCACTGTCAGGTCATCCGTAACATCCTTCTTGTAGCTTACTGTGCAATTTCCTAAATTTTGCCAAATCTAGTTCATTATACAGACATCTTGCATAAATAAAAGAGTTCTTGCTGCTCCCTCTGGTAAATTAATAAGATTGTTTTAAAGTAAGTGAGGTACTGTAAGGTTTAATTACCTAAACCAGGTTAGTAAATCTTCTGTAAGGATTAAGTCTTCTGTGCTTATTTCAGCTGAGATGTAAACAGAAATTGCCACAAATCTACGTAGTTCAAAACTTAGTTTTGTACCTTGATAACCTCTTCCTTTTCTTGTAATACACAGCAGTTCAGTGGTACTGATTTTCAGTTACATCTGATTTTAAATTACATTTATTTAAATTTTATTAGTGTTCCATGTGTGAATCATAGTCAGTTCATTCTGGTAAGTTTCTGACAGTTTTGAGTGGAAGTGTGGTGTTGTGTGAGTTCTGCCCCTGCACATCTGTAGTTACTGCTCTGAACACTTTCCTTTCTGGAAGGGCGCTGGTGGCTCCCTTAGCCGTGCAGTTGGGAACTATTGCCTTAACAGTTCTGCTTTTTCTTTGCAATGAATAATGAAAAAACTGCTTCCTCAGAAGCTAATGAGGGCTGTGTACCTGCAGATGGTCTTACTTCTTTCCACTGACCATTTCCCCTGCCTCATCCACCCGAAGGATTCCACCTGTGTTGCTGGATGTGAACAAGACAGAGAAAATTGCTGTGTAGTTTGTTGTTCCTGTCAGTTCCTGTGAAGGAGCAGGTTTCCTATTTCCCTTTCTAGTTCTGCAGTGGAATAAGCAATTTAAGTAAGTCTTTACCTTTAAATGTCTGAACTTCATTCGTTTAAATTAGGAAGGCAACTTTTTTTATTTTAATAAACTGGGATAATAACTGTGCGAAATCCTTTGCTGTGAATGCCTTGTCAGTACCCAAGTGCTCTGAGTTATATTTTACTTCAGTCTTGGCAGTAGTTAGCTCCACTTTGCCTGCCCCAGGATTGCTCTTTAGCATTTGAAACTCGGTTTGAATTCCCTGGAGGCAGCGGCCTGACACCCATCTGTTTTGGCTGTGGCTCTGGCTTACCCTGCACACTGTGTCCTTTTATTTCCTGCTCACTGAGAAAACTTGAGGGCAAACTGCCTTCCTTCCACCCTCTCAGCACTGCTTAGTGTTGGGATTTGAGGGGTCTGGAAATAAGGTTTGCTCCTTTTATCCACATGGAACAGGTACTTTAGGAATTCCAGAAGGGAAGAAAATATTTCCTCATTTAAATCTGATTTGATGATATAATGAGGAGAATTTAAAAGATAATAAATAATAAAATAAATAGCATACTAAAATAATAATAATATAATGAATTTATACTAGATAATAAAGCTAAAAAATCTGTTTAGGTATTTTATCTAGATAAATGGGGAAGAGTAGTTTTCAGAGGGATGATGTTAGCACAGAAGGGACAGGCAGTCCTGTTCTTGGCCAAGACTTGGAACGTGAACTCTTTCCCCATCCTTTAAAGATGTCCAAGAGCACTTTTTGTCCTGGGGTTATTTCCTCATGTGCATGTACCTGTATGCCACAGGTGCATGTAGAGTGTACCTGAGTGCTTTTGCAGCTAGATGTACTCAGTGATTTGGTGCAAGATGTGCTTTTGAGCAAAAGCTAAAATTTCTGTGTGTACCTGGAGCACACCTGATGTACAGACACCAGCAGAGAGAAGGAATGTTGGCGTTAAGGTTATGCAGTTCTCTGAGTGGCTGTAATGTAACTGGCCAAGTCTGAGTGGTGAATAGCAGTGCTACATTGAAAACAGTGAAAAATTCACTTTTTTCAGTGAATTTTCAGTGCAGGAAGACAGACTGATCGAATGAGATGCTCTTCACTACTTTTAGGAGTACATAGAGAGGCAGATTCAAGCCCTTATAAAGCTGCATGTTCGCATGCCATAAGGTCTTACTCTTCTTAACAGGGTTGGACAAATTATTGCCATCAGAACAAAGGTGAACAGAGCATTCAAAACCAGCATGGAGGTAAGAGATCATCACTCTTTTTTTCTGAGGATATCAAAGGAATAGAGCAGAGGTGGGAGCAGTAGAGGAACACAGCATGGGTCCAGATTTATTTGTTCCAGATATTTGCAGATATCTGAACAATAACACTGCCCAGTGAAGCTGCTTTCAGAGTGTTACAATTGTGTGCTTCCTGTAAAATAATCCTTGTCAGAGCAGCAACTGGGCCCCAAAGAATTAAAACCTTTGGCAGGTGTACTGGGCAGGATGGGATAGGTGGTGTTGGTCCAGGCCAGATCCACTGAATAGGTGGAGTTCAAAGCATTTTTGAAACTTCTGATACAAATACACATATCTCAGGTGTACACTTGTTCTAAATCTTCATATTGTACTAAGTATGCAATGCCTTGCCCAGTCACTTCAAATCAGAACTGGACCTTGGGGGTGCTTTTTGTGCATTGTGCCTGTGTCCAGTTCTCATTGTTATTAATGGGAGTGATGCATCTCACAGGTAATGTATTCCAAAAGGTTCTAAAAACTAGAAAAAATCAGAAGTTTGATGTATGTCAGGCCTATCCCACAGGATCAAATCCAGTGTTTCACATTCAAGTGTTTCACTGTGCTTTGCACCTCTAAACAAACTTTTTTTGCACATACAGATCTTAGAAAGATTCAGATGGGGACAAATGCCACAGAAGTACATGGAAGGAAATATCCATAAAACTACATCTAAGTGTCTTTCCTGTTTTTGTAATTTTACCCTACCAGTGATGCCAAACAAACATAGAAGTTGTTGTACTAAGAAACCTTTGAGACCTGAGTTGATACTGTGATGATCAGAGATGTATCAGAGATTAGAGCAGTTTTTTTACCTTTCTCCTTTTAGGTGTAAGGGACTGGATGTGATTAGTTTGATAAAAACTGCACTGTTTTGTCTCAAGTCCATTGACAATGATGTAAATACCTTTTTGTCTCCTTCCTCCACCACCTTCTTCCTTCTAGGTTGGCATCAAGGTGACAGTACAGGATGTTTTGACTAATGCTGAGAAGATTGTGAGTGTGGCATATGCAACATATGTGGCCAAACCAGTTGGTGCTAGAAAGGTATTTTTCCTGTTTTCTCCTGAGCTTGGAGTGACTGAGTTTCTGTGAAATAACCCAACTTTTCTGGTTGTGACACACAGCAGAAACACTGTTTATTCTGATCATTGATAGGGAAAAAGCATGAAGGCCAGACTTTATAGAGTGTGGAGTTTTTTCCCAGTTCTCTGCTCTAAAATGATTAGGTTATTATTATTATTATTATTATTATTATTATTATTATTATTATTATTATTATTATTTCTTTTTGCACATTTGTTCATAATAGAAGTGGGGTCTTTGTAAGTGCTGCAGTACTGACAGAGGCAAGCAGTGGAAGAAAGATTCTTGTGAGTCTCTCTCCTTTCCAGAAGCTGATGGCAGGGGGGGGTTTTTTTATCCTTCACTTCCCCTCTTGGGAAAGTTGTTCCAACATCACTGTTCAGACAGAAGACATCATTTTTAAGCTAGCTTCCAATCTAAATTGGTTCTTTGCCATTTATGTTGATTAGTTTTCACGCCAGGGCTGTTTCTTCTCCCCAGTGTTTGGCTCTCTGGAGGGGTTTGGAAATCAGTCACGGTACCATTGGCCTTCACATTTCTGTGCCAGACAGGCACAGTCTTTTTAGAGTTTTCTTATGAGAAAGGCCAAATACTCCTCAGACTCTCTTAATAAACTCCCTTTGTATGTGGAAATCTGCTTTCTTGAATGTGACTAGCATCATGGATCTGACTTTCCTGTCTCATTGAACGTGTTATGACAGCACATCTGCCTGTTAAACATCCACTGCAGATTGGCAGAGTCATCCCGTGAGCAATTAATAAATCCAATCACTCCCGCTTTCTCTTCTGTGAGGATGTGGCACAGTCTGGAGAAGAAACAGACTGGAGCAGTTTTACCAAAACTAAAGCCCAGCTTGCCTCTGAAAGGCTAATGGCTAAGTTGCTACCTTGAGAGCACTAAAATAGTATCAAGTAAGGATTGTTCATTTTTAGTTTGATATCATACTTGTAACATCAACCTGTTTACCTTTTGCCCAGATTTCCAGGGAGATTAATTCAGGATTAAATTGGTGATGATTAACTAAGATTAGGCTTAAGACAGGAATGTCCCAGAGGGAGTTTGAGAGTTCAGTTCAAATTCCATCACAAACTAAAGTCTCAGAGAAATCGAAGAATATTTTTTTCAAATCCGCTTTTCTGAACAACGGTTTCTAAAGTTGTACAGAGAGAATCTTGGTACACCCACCGTCTTAATTTTTTAGCTGGGCCATCTGGGAGAATCTAGGAAGCACTTGAAGAGGACTGGAGAGGAGGCAATGAATCTGCAAGAGGGTTTCACGGAAGAGTCAAATGCTGAGAAACATTGGTGGCACCACTGCAAGACACAAAATGTTGAATTTGTCTGTGGTGCTCTGTTTTGTGCATTATTTTAATGTCTCTGATGCTAGGCCTTCTAGACGAATCTCACAAGTGATTGTTCAGTGACATCTGTGCTGCAATTATCCAAATGTAGTAATTTTCTTAAGCCAGTACAGGTTTGGATTCAGTTTGTCATTGAACTGACATACACAGGAATTTGCACGGACACCACTGATCAGTGCAACTGGATTATTTTTCTAGTTCAAAAATTCAGTCCTCAAACCTTTGTATTAGGTTCATCTTTTCCAGTCTTTTTTTCTTTTCTTTTTTTCCTTAAATGAGAACTGTCTTGAACACTGTGTGCGCTTATGGATGTTTGTATTTAAAAGCTAAAAGCACATTGCGATTGAGTTTTGATGAATGATTCTGAAAGGATAATGCAGAATCTCTTGAACTTTAAACTCTGTGCTTGTTTGTATTAATGAACTTGTCATCTTGGACAGTCGATAGGAAACGATTGTAGAAAATGCTGATGACACTTTATGTTCAAAGTGCACTTTGTTATGATTGTGAAGTTCAGAACTGTTGTGTTTTTTTCCTTTTCATTTGCACAGGTTGAGTTACAACCTGTACAGCTTCTGTCTGCAGAAGACCACCTGGAGCACAGCCTGGCTATTGAGAGGAGAAGAATCCGTCTGGGCTATATCCAGGTCTTCCAGAAGCTAATGCAGGAGAGCAATAAGGAAGGTGATTTCTGTACTCAGCATAGAAGGTGGAACAAAGACTTGTGGGCAGTTGGAAGGAAGGAAAAAAGCAGACAAAACATCTCCTTGGGGTTGTGGTGTCAGGCAGAAAAGTCTGTGCCAGATTGTGGTTAGAGGTGCCAGAGGTGTGTTAGGCAGTTATTCTAATAGAGTGATACTTCTTTGTCTTTCAGAAATTCCAGATTGAAAAATGCAGGGTTGAAGGCCAAGCATGCATTAAATAGAAGTGAAATGCAGATCCTCACGTAGGTTCTGTGTGTGAGGTTTCACAGGTCACCCAGAACTTTGCATTACAGTAATAAACTTCTGTGACACTAGTTGTGATGCAGACAGAAGAGTGAAATTCTCTCAGGCTTGTGGCCGTGTCTTTGCCAGAAAGCAAAGTAAGAACTATGTTTATGCCCCGAGATGATTCCCAGCAAGCAGGAGAAGTTTCATTACATTGAGGTCAAAACAGGTAAAAAAGTTAGAAAAACTGAATGAAGAAACATGTTCTTCTTTATTTATGGTAGTAATTTCTGTTCTTAAAGAAAGTTGTGCTCAGAAGTTGTTGTGTTCCCCCACAAAAGAAATTACTCAGAGCAGTTAGGAAAATATGCTGGTATTTGGAAAATCTGAGCTGTAGCTCCATGTGTAAATAACAGGCATTATGTGGTTTTACTGAGGAGAGATTAAACCTGTTATAAGCAAAGATCTAGCCTTAACAATTTAGTAAGACTTCATAGAACTAAAGAGTCTTGTTTGGTACAAGAAAATAAGCTATTTGTCTTCATGGTGACTGTCTCACCGGGTACAGTTTAATAACCTGAGTGACAAATCAGAGGTCGATGGGTTTTGTCTCCACTGCCTCTCCTGGAAACTTCTCTGAAGGATATTACTGTAGCACTAATTCACCTCCTTAAGGAGATAGAACAAGCGAAGTGGAGGAAGAGAGGAGAGAACACTGCGTGTAAAGGCTGCTAGGTAGCAAAATATGTACAAATTGTACCCTGAAAGTGAAGTTTGTTTGACGAGTGGATCTTAGGGAACACCGTGAGGAGGTCCAAAGTACAAGTTGGTCATATGTTTCCATACACTTACATAATCACAAAGTTAGTTAATTATGGCATAAATCAAAAGTACCATTCAGGTCAAGCAGCTCCAAGCACAGATAGGTGCTTTTAAAATTACTTGATGTGATCTCATGCCTAAATCTTTTCCTGCAAAACACCACTGAAAAGAATAGAGATTAGAGTGAGGATGCATGGCTAAGCACTTGAAAGTGACATCAGAAGTGCCCAGGTAATACAAGGTGATCACTGCTTCAAATCCTCATTTCTCTCATCTATTCAGTGTTGTCTCAGGAATCAAAAGATTTGTAACAAATTATGAAATAATCGTGTCCTGCTCGACCCTTAATTAAACACATCTGTACAGGTGCCCATCACACACAGTGCAGAGTCTTCGACAGACATTAGAGTCGGTGCTGAAGCGCTCTGACAGCCCCTGTGAGGGGCCGTGCTGGCAGCCCTGAACACGCCCAGCACACGCTGGGCTCCGGCTGCTGCTGCCCCAGCAGGGCAGGAACTGCCCCTGGCACAGGGACACGGGAACTGCCCCTGACACAGGAACTGCCCCTGACAGAGGGACATGGGAACTGCCCCTGACAGAGGGACAC
>VZTF01008737.1:355913-392823 GCA_013397755.1 Cnemophilus loriae
CCAGCAGGGGGCCCCAGCGACCCGGCACCTCCCCCTGACACAGGAACTGCCCCTGACAGAGAGACACAGGAACACGGGAACTGCTCCTGACATAGGAACTGCCCCTGACACAGGAGCTGCCCCTGACAGAGGGACATGGGAACTGCCCCTGACAGAGGGACACAGGGACACGGGAACTGCCCCTGACGCAGGGATGTGGGCATGCTGAGGGCTGGTAGCAGCAGCTCCTGGGAGAACAGAGCAAATGCTCAGCCTCTTGTTGCTTCCCTTGCAAACCACAGGGCTCCTCTGTGCCTTTCTGGTTTTTTTCTTTTCACCGACTCTGCAGCAAAGTGCATGCTTCAGTGGGTGTGTTTTCTTCTGAAAGCGTTCATTGATACATTGCTGCTGTGTTTCAGATAGTTGTGAAGAGAAAGATGCAGTTTCAACTGAACATACTCACGTACAGAGCACTGAGCTTGTCCTGCCTCCTCATGCAAACCATCATGGAAACACTTTTGGTGGCCAGATCATGGCTTGGATGCAGACAGTGGCAAGCATTTCAGCAAGGTACTTTCCTACAGCATTGTCTCTGCATGTGGTTCTAAATGGATGTGTTTTTAATGTTAAAGGTTTCACAGGGATTTATGTTATGAAGAATACAGACTGAGGCCTTTGTGACTTTTCTTCCTCCTCACATTACAGGAGGCCTTTGAACTATTTATGTGGTACATCTCCCACAGCATGCCATGCCACTGAGACTCAGACATTATTCTGTTACACATACAGACCCTAAGGCAAAAGAGCCTGTGTTATCTTCCTGGGAATCTTTGCAGAAAGCCAGCATTGGATATAGGAACAGAAACCTGCCCTCCTTGTGCTTGGTGCAGTGTTTTAAAAACAAAGCTAGTTGTTTAATCAGGATAAAACCAATACTGACCCTGTATCAAGTGACATCCAAAAATGAGCAGCCTTCTAGAACTTAATCTGCAGGTCCTCATGATGCCAGAAGGAAAATAAGTCAGAGAAGAAGGATCCACATAAACAGGTTCTGTTTTGTTGGTGTGTACACAGAATGGATGCATAACCCTCAGCAAGTCACTTGACCTTTCAGTCCCTCTAAGTTGCACATCCTATGGCTTTCAACAATTTTAGCAGTTTAAAGAGCTCAGGCATCTTCAGGTAAAAAGAACAAAGTATGTTTTGTGAGGCTGCTTGTCAGTGTGACCCAGACACATAATCATTTAATTCCTGTTCCCTGGAGTCAAACCGTTGTTTGTCTCCGTCCCTGTTCCTGGACACTGTACAAAGCTTCTTTGTAAGCAGCACTCAAGTTCCAGTCTGAATTCTCCTTGCATACCAAGTGACCTAATTCACTGCAGGGATGCTAGATATGTTTTCCCTTTTTTATCTTTAATAATTAAATGACTTCTCCATTCATTATTCATATGGTTGTGATTTGTAGCCAGTGGTTGTACTGATAACAACAGATTTTCTGTAGTGGTTGGATAAACAACTTGTTTTAGTAACGTCAGAGTGCACTGACCTCACCCCTGTGTGCAATTCCAATGGCTTGAAGGGACTGTTGCAGATTTTTGCCATAATATGACTCAGAATATTTACCTGTTTTCATCTGATAAATTTTACCTAGTGTGAGTCACATTTAGTTTTAAAAAAGGAAGGGAAACATCAGCAAACAGAGCATTGAACAAATTTTCTTTGAACTAATTAATGTCAAACACGATTACTCATGTTGAAAATTTCAGGAATAATAGCTGGTGTCAGAGGCTGGTTGAAAACAGAGATGTTGTAGTTTTTGCTTGAGAAATAACTACTCTCACTATGAAACTTTTGTGAGGCCGCTCAGAGTTAGACCCGACCTTTGAAGGTTCCAGATAAGAGTTTCTATGGCCACAGACTGTGATGGAGGAACAGAAGAGGAGGGATAACCCTAGAAAAATTAATTTCTGAAGGCTTTTTAAAGGTTACTCACTCTCCTTCTGGCTTCTCACCTCCCCACCACCTTTTTTTGGCTGGCCAATACATGAAAATCTTGCAGATAGCAATAAAACCATTTGAATATTAGTAATATTAGCTTGAACTTGATACATACTTTCATATTTCTTACACTTGCAACAAACACATTCAGGGCATACTTCTCCAGGAAAAAAAAAATATTTAAACCTGATTTCTGGTTTGTTTCTCTCTTCAGCATTATTGTGTTTGCATCTTTAGAGTGAACATTGTAAATAAAATCAACGCTTAGCATTTTAAATCAGAAGAGCAAATTATTTTAATTTAATTACAAAGCAATTCAAATGTATTAGACTATTAAAGAGATGTACCAGTCGGTTAATTAGCTGCAGATAATTGTGTGCATTTAACAATACCGGTACATTAGTTTCCAAAGTGCAGTTGAGTTAGAAGCTAGGAGTGCTACAAAACTGTATTTTCAAATTTAAAAACTTCACCATGGAACAGTCTATCCTCAGATGTGCACATGGGCTCCTTACTGAGGGCAGTGTGCTGCTTCAGAGGCTAAAAATAAACGGCATGTGTGGTATATTGTCCCTTCTTCCCGTGAGGCACAGACATCTCAGCAGAACGTGAGGGGCTCTGCCTACATGCACAACTGATGAAGAAACCTAATTTTTGCCTGCTCCAGAGAGCTTGCAAATGAGATCCTATTTACACAGACTGCATCTGGCAGCCATGTGAGGGGTTCTTTATTCTCATTTCATATCAGACCAGCAGAAAGCATCTAAAAACAAGCTAAAAGTACAAATACTAAGGCTGGGTAGACTGACGTGGCATTGCTTGGACACTGTCCCTGGTGCTCAGCCTTTCTGATCAGGTTTCCTTTAATTGTTTAAAGGCTTTAAGGTCTGACATTTTTACACTGCTCAGGAGCCTGCTCCCCGTGCAGTCCTACAGAAATTAAAGAAACTGTGAGGTAAGTGGTTACTCTGTAGGTAAAGGATTCATGGTCTGGCTCTAAGAGAGGGCAGTCTCAAGCAGTGAGAATTAATTGGTGTTTGTAAAACGTGTTGGAAGGGAAACAGCATGACATAAGTGGTATGATGATGGTTGAAGCTCGAGTTACATGCTCTTGGAGCTGAACATGCTAACATGGAGTAGATCCGTGTGATTTAGTGACCTTCCAGGTCCTGCAAACCTTGTTTCTGCAGTCATTGCCCCCAGCTGTGCTTTTAGCACAACTGTGTGATTTGCTCTCTCTCTCTGGCTTTCTGTTTCAGCCGCCTGTGTCGTTCACACCCCATCCTGAAGTCAGTCAACATGTTCAAATTCTGGGGGCCCTCCTTTGTGGGTGACCGTCTCGTCTTCAATGCCATTGTCAACAACACTTTTCACAACAGGTAAATCTCCTCATCTGTTGTGTCCCTTGGCTTCTCCAGCACCAGCCTACACTGTGTGCTTCAGGTTTCATCAGTAGGATTTTCATTAGTGAATTAATTATTTTTCAGGTGTGTCTTTGAGGGATGTATCTGTATCTGTAACTGCCTATATATGCTTTTTTTTTGTTTCACTTTTATCAGTGGAAGTTTATAAAAAATATTAATCTCTGACTCTCAGTTTAAAGAGCATTCATCACCAAATCCCACTCCTGCCAATGCAGACAATAAATATTTTCCTGAAATTCAGGGAAATATTCAAGGGAAATTCAAGGGCTGAGTTGCTCCCAGACATCTGATTCTTCAGAAGATGCCAGCTTCTTGCCAGTTCTTCCCATCTTGGCATTTGTTGACAGATCTGGGTTCTATTTATCGCTTATTTTTGTTAATGCTGTTTAGCTACTGCCATCTTTTATTTTATTTTGGAAGTGTGTCTGTCCAGATTGACTAATTGATTTGCTATGCTACTGAAGGTATTTGAGTCAGGCTTCCTGCACACCTGGAGGTACTGCAGTCCTTTTCAGCATGTCTCAGGGCTGCTTCTGCATCACTTCTAGCAGTTCAGTAATTAATTTAAACTTCCCTTTCAGTGTGGAGGTTGGTGTCCGTGTCGAGGCTTACAACTGTGAGGAGTGGATCAAGGACCAGCCACGGCACATTAACAGTGCATTCCTCGTTTTCAGTGCTGTGAACGACAAAGGGGAGCTGCTCACCTTCCCCAGGGTCAAGCCCACCACACAGGTGAGCTCTCAGGAGCAGGGTGGTCACCACAGCCTTCCTGAGGAAGCAAGGACCAAGCAGGGCACTGCAGTGCATCTTCTTGCAGGAGACAAAAGCTCCAAATGAAATGTTTGCCCTAGAGTGAGAGGTTTGTTATTGTTAGCTGTAGTCTTCCAAAACTGAGAGGCTCCTCAGTGGAGGGTCCTCATGACTAGAGGTTCTGTGGTTGATGGGCAGAGAAAAAGAATCTGATGTGTTTGGAGATGTTTCCACTTGTCTATGTCTTGTGCAGTTTCCACTGAATGTAGATGAAATTCGTAAGTATTCAGTGAATAGTTATTTTTATAAACCCTTAACAAAGATGAGAAATAGAGTGAATAAAGTCTGTGGGAATCAAATGCCATGACGTGGGTGGGCTTTTCAGTTCCTTTGACATGGAGATCTCAGTTTGTGTTTCCCTGAAAGTGGTTCATGAAACACTTGAAGCAGTTGGAATGATATTGTTGAATTATTTGCTGTGATGACACCTGTCACTAATCTTCCTGCTCCAGTTACAAGAATTTTAGAGAGCCAGTGTATGCAGAAATGAAGTGATTTTTTAACACCAAGGACCTTATTTTTTTATAGAATGGCAACTGGACAAATAAGTCAAAGTGTCTTATGTACTCACTGGGGCAGTAAGGTTCACTACTGCCCATTGCAGGCTGTCCCAAGAGGAAAAACTGACTTTGAAAAATAAAATTTTCCTTTGTGCTTTTAACACCAGGTGATGATAAATTGGGTTGATAGTTTATTTGGTGGGTGGCACATTTAGAAAGAGTGGAACGTGTGTGGTGCACTGCCCAGCTGCCAGTGCATTAGGACCAAAAAGCACTAGGAGGATGCTGCAGTGATACAGCTCTTCTATCACATTGGGTTTTTTTCAAATTTCAGGGAATATTGCTAAGGCAAAAATTAAACCACCAGTTTACTTCGGTTAGTCTGGCCAGTGCACAAAGTTCTGGTCTGTATTTGCTTGTATTACTTCTCTGGCATTTGCACATCTGTAATAAATAATTTTTAGATGTCATTTATTCAGAGTTTGTTCTAGAATACTGAGATGTGTTACTCTCTGGTTCACTTCTCATGCAGGATGGTGTGAGGAGGTACCACGGAGCGATTGCCCGCAGGAGGATTCGACTCACCAGGTATAGCTGGGTCACTGGCAGATCTTGCTTTTGAAAACTTAATTTTATAATCCTCTAAATAAAGTAATTGAACTCTCCTTAACATACATATGGCTGTTATATGGCTTAAATTTACAGATAATTTTGTTTCAGTGGCACTGAAATTATTAAAGGCTACTTGTCTCAAAATGACTTTGCTCTGGAGGTTCTTTTGTTTCACGGTCATTCTCAGAAAGAAAAAGCAGCTATTGCAAACCAAAAATTGATAAAGGACCTGTATTTAGAAAACACTTAAGCCTATAGAAAGTGATTTTTCCTAGCATATACAGAAGTCTAAAGAACCAATTAGTGCTACTGTGTGTCTCTTTAATTGTGTTTTAGAAAATGCATGCTGTCTGCTAAAGGAGACAAGCCCTCTGATGCCTGGGAGACAAGCAACCAGGTAATCTGTGTGTGCATAAAAAACTGTATTTGTGCACCTTTTGGGGTGTGTGGAACAGCTGTTCAGGCTGTGGCAGCACAGGTGGACCCTCTGTACTGAAGTGCTGAGGTAGTCATGAGGAATGGATGGATGTGTAACACAGTGAAATTTCTCTTCTCAAAAGAGGGAATAGGTGATTCACTACTGATGTAAGAGTAAGTTCAATACAAAGGATAAAAAAAGTCTTTAAAATAGATGCATACAAGTGGGGCCTTAAGGTCTCCTGCAGATTTATCCCTCAGTGTCCCCAGCTGTTACAAAAGCTGAATTCTCCTGTAGAGGAAGTAGTTTAGGATTTTGGTTTTTGTCTTTGTCCAGCCATGGAATGTCTGAAAAATTGAAGTGAGGAGACCATTTAGTAAGTGCTAAAACTGGGGGGAGAGATAGCAACAGAGAGATGAATGCTGGAATAGCATAAACTTTGTTCCTGTGGAAAGAGACTTCAAATCATGTTCATTCCCAGATACCCTGTACCAAGTGACTCCTGTCTCTGGTTTGGACATGCTGGGCCGTTGTCTGTGCCCATGTCTTGCAGTGAATGGTGTTGAACCTGAATTTAGGTGGATTTATAAGTAAGCTAAATGTTGTTTCAGTGTCCAGGTTTTGTGGCTAAAGCAGCATAGTTTTTTTCTGCAGAACAATGAATGCAAATATGCACACAATAATAAAAATGGCTTGCTAAAGATTTATTTCCTATGAAATCAAAACCTGTCAGTAAAGACTCCAAGGCTGTATTCTCTTTATACAGTGGTTAGATGAGAACTCCATCCACTGTAGCCAAGCATAAAGAATGGATTATTTGCACTTTCTTTGCTGTGAGCCTGCTGTGTAAAGCAATTGCCAAGATGGACCCAGCTTGGTAGCAAAGAAGAGGTTAATTTTCAAGTAGACTCTAATTACTTAAGAGGAAGATGGACAAAGCCATTACTTCAGTGGTCTGAGAGGTTATCTGTATTGTCTCCCTGGTGGTCAAAGTTTTTCTGCACAGCTTTATAACTGGAGAAGCTGAAAATAGTGTTTTGTTGTCCTTTAATTAAGATTGTTTTGCCAACAGCCATGTGAGTGCATCAGGAAGCCACTGGAAGTGTTTTAATTCAGAAACTACTGAACTGTGTTTTCACTTAGAAGGAAAATAAACATTTGTTTGCAGTTGAAGCATAATGATAGAAAAAAGAACACCTAATTTGTGCAATGTTCAGTGAAATGTGCCTTCACCCCTCCATTTTCAGACGTGTCTTGTGTTTCAGGCATATTTGAGTTACAGCAACATAGCTGCACTGACACACCTGGCAAGAAAACCAGGGTGGGACATAACCAAGACCCTGGATAATGTAAGTGCAGAGAAGAAATTACAGAAGTCTGAAAGCACAAGCACCTCTCTGTTCGTGAACTGGTGTTATAAACCCCAAATCACTGAGGAAACTTGTGTAAGCCAGTTCTAGCAGAGGAAGCTGCTGCTGGGAAAAGCAGAAGAAAGGCAAGGGGAAACCTGGTGTTAATCCAGTTGCAGTGCATGTTTTCCAGACAATGGAGAGACATCAGGCATCTGCCAGGGCTGGGTTTCTGAAATGTGGGTTGTGACTGGCAGTTTACTTCGAGATCATGTCGACCCAGAAGTGTTTTGGGGCAGGAAAATACTTTTGCAGTGTTTTAGTCTGACCTCCTGTGCATCACAGGCTGTGAAACACTGCCTAGTGACTCTTGCATGTAGACAGTAAGATACTTGAGAAAGTGCAGATACAAATCATAAGGAATTCCAGTGATGGCAAATCTGCCAGTTCCAAGTGTAGGTTGTTGCACTGGTTAAAGACTTTCAGTAAAGACGGCTGTGCCAAATAAACAGCAGACAACACTGGTGCTGGGAAAAGCAAGCTTGAACTAGCTCATGGATACAGGCAGAGAGAACTGGGGTTCTTCATCCTGGGGAAGAGAAGGCTTTGGGGAGACCTTGAAGCACCTCCCAGTACCTAAAGGGGACTTACAAGGAGTCTGGAGAGGGACAGCACAAGGGGGAATGACCTTAAAGTGCACAGGATTTGTTCTCTTTTCCCTGGAACTGGAATGACCCCAAGCTGACTGACGATTTTGGAAGGTAAAAAATGGCACTGTGATGTCTTTGACACAAAACCACAAGACTTGTAAGCCTGTAGAGATAATCCAGCCTTGCCAATGTTCACTTAGCAGAGAGGAGCCTTGACAGCTGTACCTCCTGCTTTGTTTTGTGATTTCTCAAGTCTAGAAGACTCCTAGAACAAAATTATTTTTGTTCTGTGCCTTAGAGGAATATTGATGCAGACCTCTTGTAGATGGTTGTTTAAAGCTCTTAAGCCTTTAGTTTTGCACCAAACTTTATTTCAGCAAGGTGCTTGCTGGATTATGTTGAGGTTTATTTCCTCTTCCAAGATCGGAAAATCCAGGAAAAAAAAAAAAAATTTGTGTTGTTGCACAAATGCAGCATGACCAAAAGATTGTTCATTTTTGATACAGCAAAAAAACCCTGACAAAACCTCAATAGTGATGATGAACCTTATGAATTTTGTATCACTTGGAAATGAAAAACTGTTTGACTTTCCAGGATTTGAGAAGCAATAAAGCATGTGAATTTGGGAATAAAATCCTCTAATTCTAAGCATTCTGTTGTACTCATTTTCTTCCATTATATGGGGTTTGTGGGAGGTGCCAAACCCTTCTTTTGTGTGTGCACTGTTACCTACAGGTTACTGCTTTTGAATTCTCTGTGTTGGGATTTAGGCCTATGAGTAGAAATGGACCCAAAATAACCCAGATAGTACAGGTGTGGGACAAGAGATGCAAAACTATGTTTTTAAGAAGTTATTCAGTAATATTTCATTAGTTCTGGGTGCTCTGCCTCACAGAAGAGAGTAAGGGAGAAAAAGAAGGATATTTTGGAAGTGCTGGGTTGCTCTAGGAGCAGGGGTCCTAGGCCAAGGTGTGGCTGATTTGCCCGAACAGAGGCATTTGTCATTTCACAGAACTCCTGAGAAAATCTGCTGAAGTCCTAAATGTGTAACATTTATGCATCTAAAAGTTTATAGTAATCATTCCTCATTTTTAATACGTGCTGGTTTTTTTTTTTTAACAGATAAAAATCTGGACCCACGAGGAGGGTGCTGTGCTGTCATTCAAGGTGGAGATGCAGGTGAAGGTCCCGTCCCACGTGGCCTTCTCCCTCCTGTCCGACTTCAGGCTTCGCCACCGCTGGGACAGACACTTCCTGTGAGACCCTGCCCTCCCTGGGGCCCTGGACCCCCTGGCCACCCCTCGTGTCTGACACAGACACTTCTGATGTGCTGGCACTTCGCTGCCTCATTGGGAAGAAAGTGTTGTGAGAATTTGACATCAAAGGTTCATTAGTTAAATTTTGACTTTTGGTTTTTTTACTAAAGGAATAAAATTTGGTTTGCGCTTAGTGTGGTTCCAAAATAGAGTGCTCTGTCAAAAGAGAGGGATGGGACAGAGGTCATCTTTTTCTAAAGTGAGCACAGATTCCAGTCCTAGACATGTGTACGTTAAAAGTAACAAAAACCCAAAACAAGTCAAAAAAGAAAAAGTTAAAAGTAAGAACTGAGGTGGAGATATTGTGCATGCTGACTTTAAAAGTTAAGGAAAACCTGGGTTCCTTCGTGTTTGTGCTTTTTGGGACACTGATGCTCAGTTTCACTGTACAGTCAAAGTGAGAAATTAAGAAATGGGGTTCTTCAAAATGCATATTTTCAGAAAAAGAACATATTTGAAAGTCTGATTGGAAACGGGTTTTGGAATGGCTCTAAAAGGTGTTTGAGGTGCTTTATTTACATTTATGGTGTACAATAGTGATTAGAGACAGTTGAATTGAAATTATACTAATTTGATTTGGTGAAGCATTTTCAGTTAGTTATTCCATCCTGAAAGATTTTTACCAGAGGGTGGAAGTGGAACCTTAGGGATATTTGAAAATCTACAGTCTCTACTGAATTTTCAGCTTGTAACAAATGAAACATAAAGAAATACTGTTGATGAGGTGTTGCAGAAAACCTAAATTTTTCACTCTCTCTGCCTTGCTGCTGGAACATGAAAATGGAAAGTTCAGTGTCAGAATGGAGCCTGCTTGCACTGAGTTTGTTGAAGGAGATGCTGTTGCACACGCCAGGGCCTGACGTGAGCGTTAAATGTATTTACAGGACGTGCGAGGTCCTGCAGGCTGTGAGTGAAGAGGAGAAAATCTACCACGTTACATCGCCCCCCATGACAGGCCACAAACCCAGGGACTTTGTGATTCTCGTGTCCCAAAGGCAGCCCTGCAGGCCACAGTGAGTATGGCTCTGGTTTTAACTCAGAGCACGTTGGGGCCAGTCTGGAGTCCTGTGACCTCCGTCTGTCGCTGGGTGATGGCATTCTACTTCTTCAGGAGTGAGATTCCTGTGTTGATGCCTGAGTTTGTACAACCAGATTTGCTTTGCAATGTGAAGGTCCAATGACATAAATCCAGATCATCACAAATTTTTGGCACAGTCCAGTATTGATTCTTTGAAAGTGACTCTTTAGGAGTGGTCTGCCAGGAGGGCAAATAGGCCAGAATTTCAAATGGGCAAATTAGGAAAAAAATCATGTCCCAGAGAGCCTGTCAGTGGGCTGAAGCACCCAGCTGGGAGTTTGTCTTCTTGTTTGTTTGCAGTGACTTTGTACTCCCATTCAATGTAATTACAGAGTTTTTACTTAGTCAGGGAAGTGCTTGAAACCTCACACATTTATTGTATCTGTAAATTATGCCAAGTCCCTTGCTCAGTTTAACATAGACTCCTTTTTAAAGTTTTATTATTTTTTATTAGATTTCCTTTTGTTCTTACATAGTGAAACCTGGGCAAATGGGACCTCTTGGTGTATCTTACCCTTCTTTATTCTGTTTCTTTCCTCACATTCAGTAATTCTGGAAGTTAACAGTTAAAGGCAGTATTCTGTACTGTGCTTGCTTTCCCCTCCATGAGGGGATTGAATGAGTTTGGATACCTTTACTGTGGCCACACTGTGAAGCCTCTGGGTAAGGTTTGGTCCCTGATGCTGTAAACATGGGCTGCGGAGAGCAGAGTAAATGATAAAGAAAGGGTGGGGGATTGTTCTCTGGCTGCCCCAGAGGTCTCCTGGGCTGGAGTCTGTGGTGAAGCCTCGAGGAGACTCAGCAGGGCCCAGGCTTTTACCCAGGATCGTGGAGCACACGGGAGCTTCTCTGCTCTCCTGTGAAAATGACATGTTGTAGTCACTTCCGTGAATGTTTTTAACACGAGGAAGGGTGTGATGCTTGTCCCCGCCCTGCAGGGAGCCCTACACGGTGGCTGTGAGGTCGGTGGCCCTCAGGGCGGTGCCCCCGAGCCCGGAGTTCTGCAGGAGTGAAATCCTCTGTGCCGGGTTCCAGATCCACAGCCGCGGCAGCAGCTCCTGCACCGTGAGTAGCCCTGCAGGGCCCAGCTGTGCCCCCTGCCCCGTGCCTCCTGCCCGGGGGCTGTCACCTCACCTGAGCTGACAGTCTGCAAAAGGAACAGCAAAATACCTCCGAAGAGCATGTCATTTCTTCAGAGTTCAGTCTGGGGGTGTGCAGTCTGTCTTGCCCAACTTTGGCCAATCCAGCTGTTAGAAATGAGGTCTCAAGTAAGCACTGGAGGCTGCCCTGCCCCTCTAGAGTCATTCACTGAGTCCTAAAATACACCTCTGGAGGGTGTGCATTACACTGCTCTCTGGGGGTGTCTCTCTCTTTTCACTGACTACAAAGACCAAGGAATTAGTTCAAATTAAATTCCTCATTTGAACTTTTCATATGCCAGGAATCACACTATCTGAATCCCATCTCTGGACCCGTGCCAGTCTTCTTTACCATGGGAAGGCTACAACTTTTCCATTTAAGAAAACAGATTTCTGAAAACTTTCAGCAGCTCTCAGTGGCTGCAATTTCCTTTTCAAGGCAACAGCTTTGTTCACAAAGCACACATATTCAACACGTTACACACTGTGTTTCTTGCTGCACTGCTCTGTACATTTACCTGCAGATGCTGGAGAATCTGAGAGCAGTGAGGACACCCACATCACTGGAGTGCTGTGAAGAAGGCATGCTTTTTGCAAATTATTGCCTTCAGTTTCAGAAACAGTGTGCTTCTATTCACATCCATAGAAACTGTGATACTCATCCAGGCTCTGCAAAAAAATGGCTAACTTGCAATCCATAGGCTTTTTTGTTTCATTTACTTTTGTTCAAACAGGTGTGTTACTTCAATCAAGTGACATCAGGAGTCATGCCTTACTTAGCTGCAAATCTTACTGGCTCATCGAAATCCATTGAAGACACTGCTTTGGAATGTATAAAGTTCTTGGAGTTGAAAGACAGCAAGTGCTGAAGTTAAAAACAGATTTCTGAAGGGACATCTGAAGATTTTCAAGCAGTTCTGGTTTAAATTCCTGCAAGGGTGTCAGTCATTCTTCTGTAGGTTACTTTGGATCATGTAGCCAGTACTGGGCTTCAGCCTGTGAATACCTGGTACAAGCATTTCCTATCAAACCGACCTTAGGCCTTAGGCTCTAAATTCAATCTTTAATTTAAAAAAGATTAAGGGACAGATTCTGCTTTTGATTGCATTAATGAATTTTATATAAACGGAGGCAGAACTTGGCTCAGTAGAGCTGTAGCTCATGAGACTATTTCACTATTTTAGTGTTACACTGAACAGAGTGGCATCGAGGCAGTTTTAAATCTGTAAATACCACCCCTTGTAATCTGCAGAAACCACTGCTACCAAGTAGCTTTGCCAGTGGCCTGACCTGGCTGTGCAGGTCCTTGCACACCCATTACTTATAAACTGATTACAGCCCATGTAAATTACTGTTTGCTAATGTCTGAACTTTAGTACTCGTCCGTTTACCTGTGACTCCCAATAAATTATTGTTTCTGAGGTTACAGACTCCCCACAGGTTTCATGAGTGTTTAGGGGTGCAGAGGGCTGCCCTGCAGTGGTGGTGGGTTCTGCAGGAGAGCCGTGAGCTCCAGCCTCTGTGCCAGGCTGGAGCAAACGCACAACAGCAGCCCCGGGATCCACTCCGCACCAGCGACAAGAGGATGGCTCCGGGGGCTGTGGTGTGTCTGCTTTGTTTGCTGCTCCTGCTTGAGCTCAGAGGCCTGTTCAGAGAAATGAGCCTGCTCATCAGCATTTGGATCCTGGCGTGGACCTGGGGGTGAGGGGAGCAAAGTATGTGAGCTGCAGCGCTGCCACCGATGTTGCTGCAGTGTCACCACTGCCAGGGTGAGAGCTCAGGGCTGGCGCAGTGCCCACTGAACACACCTTCAGGTGGCCCTGCAGCCACGCCAGAGCCTGCTGCAGGCATTTGCAGGCTGCAGAACCCACCAGCACTGTCTGCACGTGGGCAGCGGGGCAGGGGAGGCACCCAGGGCAGCCCTGTGAGCCCCGCGGGTGTCTCCCCACCGGTGTCCCCTGGCCTGTGGCTCAGCTCGGGGACAGCTGTGCCTGCTGTGCCCAGCAAGGGCTGGCTGCTGAGCCACACCGCCGGGCTGTGCTTCACCAGGAATGCAGGCAGAGACACAGCTCTGCAGCACAGACCACAGATCCAGATCTCACTGTGGATCAGCGTTTCCCTCACGTGGATAAAGTGCAGCACCTCATTCTGGGAGCGAGGGCAGCCCCCTCCAGAGCACGGAAGCCACCAAGGTGGTGTCTGCCACCTCCCAGCTCAGGAGGGTGCAGCTCCTCCAGGCAGCAGCTCACTCCCCGAGCCCTGCCGCGTGCAGGTGACGGCAGAGCAGCCCTGGGCTGCACAGGTAAGCCCAGATCTCAGTGCTGGGTGAAGAGAGACCCCTAATGTTGGCTCTGGACACCGGCACGGGCAGAGCGAGCCCAGACGCTGCGTGCACCAGGCGCTGTAAAGGGATTTACATCTTTACATCAGCACCTTCTGCAGGGGCTTTTGAAACAGCTTCCTGCAGCCACACATCCCCCTCTGAAATACCAGTGGTGCATCTAATGAGCAGTTTTGTCCAGCAGCTACAGGTCAGACTGCTCTGCAGAGCTGGAGATCAGCCCCTCCTCGGGAGCTCCACAACCACGGCACACCCCACGGCCTGCACCAGCCCCACTGGGCAGCACTGGTACCACGAGGACAGGCCCAGGCCACGGCCCCAAGGCTACAGGAACGCGTGACAAAGCCAAGGAGCTGGGAAATTATCTAAAAAGATGCTTTTTCAACAATATTCTTAATTCATAGAATAGAAAGGGAGATGCTTCTTACGCTGAGATAAATGTCTGTTGCCAAAATGTCCATATTAAAGTGATAGCTTTGAGCTTTAATCCAACAGTTAATTAAAACTCCATAATTAATCCTTGGTTTCATTCACATCCACTTCTCTTCCCCATTTAAAAGTGTGCTCTGATTAATATAAACTGAACGTGCACCCCCTGTCTCAGTCTCCACAGCAGAACCAAGAGACCTAAAATAAGAGCTCTAACCACTGTATTCTTTAGCAGCATTTTATTAAAAATAATTACCTGTACAAATATAAATTATCTCCACACAATTTCATCCCCCGTATTTGTTTTTTTGCTGCAAGAAAAGTGTGTGAGGGGAGCTCAGGATGCACTTCTCCAGTAACACTGGTGGCTGCAGGAACTCTGTTTGGAGTTGATTTCCTAATTTTTCTTTTCAATATGCACCAGATTTTCTAAGGCTGTAGTCTCCATTTAAAAATAGTAAGTCTGCCACGAAGCAGGCAGGTGTAAGAAAGAACAGTTTACTCCCAGCTCACCATGGGATGAAAACACTGCAGAATTTTGAGCATTTTCTTTGAAAAGTAAGTAAATAAACTAAGAAAGCTTCTCACTTGCTCTCCAATTCTTTAGGGGTGTGTTTCACCACAGGTTTCAGAGAAGAGCATGATTCTGTTGGTGAACGCACTCAAAAGACCCAGTGTGCATGACCAATCAGGGTAATAGTGACTGCTGGCTGACAGTAACAACTACAACCCTCAGGAACTGCACCCCAAGCTCGGCAGCCCTCAGGGCTGATCTCTAACTGCACCACAAGGCTGCTCACGCTGGAACACACGGAGGAATAAGTTCATTACTCCCAAAAGGAGAAGGCAAAACCGAACTGGAAGCCAACAGGAACCTTTAAAAAACACCCACAATTCCTTTAGTAAAATAGCCACTTGCTGTGTTCCTGTTGTTCCCAGCTTTTCAGTGAGCCAGGCAAGTCTGGGAGGCGAACTGGAAAAATGAGGGGAGTCAAACAACCAGCAGTTCCTCTGCAGCCTGCTTGATTTCCTAGATCCACTCTCTGTCGGCACCACTCTGGAGTGAGGCAGCACAGGAGAGCTCTTCGAGAGCCAGGAGGCCTTCAAAAAGTGACAACCTTGGGTCTCTTGGGCTGTGGCCTCTGCAGCGCCGGCGCGGCCGCGACGTCCTCGTGGTCTGCGCTCAGGCCGGGGGTCCAGCGCCCGACTGTCACCTGCTCTGCAGGGACACAACACAGCAGTGCCAGGGCCAGCTCTGCCCGGGACACAGCCTGGGGCAGCAAACCCAGCACACCCACAGCTGCACGCAGGAACGCCATGCTCACCCAGATCAGCTTCTGGATACCAAAGCTGGCCCAACCTGCCTGAGGAAACTGGGAGCTGCTGTGCCTCGACTCCTCTGCCAGCTCTCAGCTGCCTTCCTGTACCTCAAAACACTCTGCACAATGCACACTTGATCTCAAAGAATATCACAGTTCTTGCCAGTGGTGTCACAGGTCCAATTAATTTGACTCTTTTTAACCAGCAGTGCTAGTTTTGTAAGAAGTCCCTTGTAAAAATAAACAGCACTTACAGTCCTCACTATGGATATAAAACTTACCAGAAAAAGGTAAAAAAAATCTAGTTACAGGCTTCTAGTGCATCAGTGACCCAAGCGGGCACAGCCTCACTCCTTGCAGATGGGTTTGGGGAAATTTCAGTGTCTTTTGGTGTCATAAACTTCTGTCGTACCAATTCAGACTGAATCTGACCCATTCTAAACTGGCAAAGCAGCACACACCTAGAATCCTACATATGGTCTGAGACCCAAAAATATCATAAATATAGGATCAGATATAGAAAATGCCTCTGTTGCCTCCATAAATGTTTCTTACATAAATTTCACCAAAGTGGCTTATTATTACGTGGCATGTTAACTAAGTGCCATAGAAACAAGGCAGAAAAATGCACAGGTGTGTCACCACTCCAGTAACAGGATCATTCTTCAAACTCTTGTTTGATGCTCTTGCTTCCTTTAGCACAGTGGGGGTTTGGGGCATCTAATTTAATTTTTCCACCCCCATGGAAAGCTGAAGAACACGTAAGAAAGCAGTTCATTAGCTGTGAATCCAGCTGGACAGATCTTCTTTGTCCCTGTCCTGGGTGCCTGACACACACCACCACCCTGCACCTGGCACGGGGTTCAGCTCCACCACTTCACACTGAAATCAGCAAAAAGCAGCAGCCATTTCTGCTGTACAGCTGCCAAACTGTCAACAGCAGCACAAATGCTGGCCAAAAAAATACACATTGTTTCGTATTGCCTTCGTTGATGAACGGATGAACGTTCTTTTTATACAAAAGAAATATCTTAGCTTTGCATTGCAACTTACTGCCTCCTCCACACCCTCCCTGAGTATCCCAACAAAAGGTCACCTCTGCTGCTTCCAAGTTCTCTTCCCGAAGCCTCTTCCCTGCCCACAGTCGTGCAGTGCATAGCTGAACACTGCTGGACCCACGTCCACCCCACAGCCCCTGCAGCTCACCTGCACTCTGCTTCTCCGGGCAGTCTTTTTTGAAGTGCTCCACAGAGCCACAGAGTTTGCAGCCCCCACCTGTTCACACAGAAGGTCGTTACTCATCCAAGGGGGAAAAACCACCAAAACACACCCAACAAAACACCCATCAAAACACCCTTCCTGTGTCTGTGAGGGATGGAGCTGTGTGGGATCACACACACAAATTCCAGCCACTGCTTACTGGGTATTTCTGATTTGCTGGAAGCTCTCATTTTGAGAAACAAGCTGAATTCTGCTGAAATCCATACTCAAAGGAACTTTGAAAACTGGCAGGGGCTCCTGAGAGGCAGGTAATCCAACTGCAGGTACGGAGATATGACACTGAAATTCTACCCATAATCTAAAGTGGGTGATTTTCAGGTGATTTTCATTCCACTTTAACCGTGCTGCAAGATCACCTTCTGGAGTTTGCCAAGACCCCACATTTGTGCTGGGAAACACCAGGAGACAGAAAATCCTGGTTGTTGGAGCCAATGGAGAAGTGAAACCTTCAGAGTTAGACCCCATTTCTCATTAAAGCTGCTCAGACTGGAGATATCCTCCCTTTAGTGAGAGCCCGTGTTTTGCCACCTCCCAAAATCTTAAGGTACTGTGTGAGAATGTTTTTACCACCCACTTGGGTGCCTGTACATATAAATACACACTGACTACATTCACACAGGATTTTGTTCCTTTGTGCCTCTCCTCATACTGAGGCACAAGCAAACTCTCACACTTTGCACCTCGTCCTGCCATTTAATACTAAACTTACACTTAGAACAGAAATCCCCAGGTAGTTATATGACAATGAAATCCCCAGAATTAATCTGCTTTTACCAAAAGATACACAGGAATTCCTTTTAGCCACACTCTCATTCACTTGCAGCGTTACTTTGTTCTGCATCAGGTAAGAAGGACACAGAAATTAAATTTTACTGAATTTAGTGAATCGGTACACTCACCTTCGGCATACAGCCCCTTGGGATTGTCTGGACACGACCTTGACAGATGCCCCATCTCACCACAGATGAAACATTTTGCATATGGAAATGGCCCTGCAAAATCCCACAGGGTTTATGGTCCTCATCAAAACCTTTGAGAAGTCACAGACCAAACACAGTGCAATGACAACATTTTAATCATTTCATGCTATAAATTACTCTGTCAGGCTCCTCATTATCTTACTGCAAAAGTTAAATTTCTAAACCACAAAGCTTCAGGGTCAGCAGTCAGACAATTTAGACCCAAGCAGTTCAAAACACCACAGATTCCTGAGACCCACCAGCAGCTGGATCCACCTTGGCTCTGCACTTGCTGAGGTCGTGCTCCGTGGATCCACAGCGGTAGCAGATCCCCGTCCCCATGTCCTGGCTCTCCAGCACCGCAGGACAATCAGCCACGCCGTGGCCAGGTTCTCTGCAGTGGAAACACACCTTGGAAGAGAAAAATCCAGTGCTTCTGTGAGTGGCACACAAAGACCTGGAAATCCCAGCCTCACAGGGCCTAAAGAGCAAACACAATTTTGTCCCCAGGAAAAGGCAGCCAGGAAGAGACTTTGTGCTCTGCCATCAAAGTGTGCTCTGTGCCATCAAACCATGTTATTATGGGCACTTTTCTCCTTTTACCAGCAACAGACTGTTTGATGAATCACACAGAGAAATGACCAGAGTTAGTTTCACCAAGGAGCCAAGAGGGGCTGGGGACTGCTCAAAGGGCAGGAGGAACAATGCTGAGCCAGGAGAGCCACGCTAAAGGCTGTGACCTGAGCTGAAAGCCATCTTTAGTTCCAAACTTCACTTCTTTCACATGAAACGCGCTGTGCTTGTGGCAGGGGAGGAGTGAGCTCTCACCGAGCCCCACAGCAGCACCACCACAGGGAGAGAGACCTGTGCCTCCCACATGGGGCTCTCACTTTAACAAGGTTGTAGGAAAGTGACTGGGGGTTAAAAGGGGAAATTTTGGGGGAAAATACAGTGGCTGCTCTCTGGATGGGACCCCACACACACACACACACCACAATCCAAGCAGCACTAACAGGAGGGTGGAGCGGGCACGGACCCCACAGCTCTGCCAAAATCCTTGCAGAGGCAGGAACCTGGTGGTGTCTTGCAGCTGATCAGCCACACAACAGCTGAAAGCCAAGGGAGATAAACGAGGAGGCTGTTGGATCAGCAGCTGTGTGGCTGATCAGCTGCAAGGTACCACCAGCTGAAATCCCTCTCTTTGGACTGACCACATCCCACGCCAGGGTTACCTCAGGTACAGTTCTGAGTAACCCACTCCCAAGGCATGACCACCCCTAAGATGTATAACTGAAATCCCTGAATCTCCACCTAAACATAGAGGAAACAGTACAGAAGTGAGTTAGGAACGGGGAGAAGTTTGGGAAGACTCCATCGTAACCTGTGGCATCAGCTGAACCTATTGTCTCTTCCCCACAGGGCCCCACTGCGTAAGGACTGTGCTCTGTGTGAGCTTCGCTAGGAATTAGAGTTTGTCTGTGTTTTGCTGTGATTAGATTGCTTTGGGCACACTCTCGCAGTCAGATGCTGTCGCCGGCAACCCTCGAGCCTCAACCCGTCACATTTTATTACAAAAGGTGTAACTGCGCGCATTGTTCACGTGAGCCCTTCACGGGCGCTGACACACTCCCCAGACGTGAAGGGTTTGAGCAAACCCTCCCTTTCCCTGCAGGCAGGGCCCGGGCAGGACTCACCATGGCGTTCTTCTTCCTCTCCTGCCTCCTCAGCCTCCTGCTCTCCCGCCGCCTGTCCTTCCTCCGCGCCTCCTCCTCCTCCTCGTCCCGCTGCTGCTCCCCGCGGTGCGCCGCGAACCCGTTCACGTCCTGGTTCTCGTACTCCTTCTTCTTCCTCCTCCTCTTCGCTGCCCGCGGCGGCTCCGGCTCCGCGCTCGGCGCCAGCTGCTCCCAGGGGGTCGCGTCCAGAGCCCGGGCCCCGGGCGGGGCGCTCCGCCGGGCCCAGCGCGTCATGGCCCGGGCACCGCCACCGCCACACGGCGCACGGTGCTGACGGACGGGAAGAGGAGGGGGAACAGGAGGAGGAAGGGGAGGAGCGGGAGCCGGNCCCTGTGCCAGGGCCTCCCCACCCTCCCAGGGCACAATTCCTGCCCAATATCCCACCCAGCCCTGCCCTCTGGCAGTGGGAAGCCATTCCCTGTGTCCTGTCCCTCCAGCCCCTGGCAATTGTCTCTCTCCATCTTTCCTGCAGCTCCTTCAGGCCCTGCAAGGCCACGCTGAGCTCAGCCCAAAGCTTCTCCTCTCCAGGCTGAACAATCCCAGCTGTGCCAGCCTTTCCTCCCAGCAGAGCTGCTCCATCCCTCTGCCCATCCTGGTGCCTCCTCTGGCCTGGCTCCAGCAGCTCCAGGTCCCTCCTGCGCTGGGCCCCGGGGCTGGGGCAGCTCTGCAGGTGGGGTCTCAGCTGGGGACAGGGCAGGTGTCCGGTGGGTGACCTGAGCCTCGGCGGGGACCGCGTGAGTGCGCGGGGCTGCGTTCTTGGAGGAGGCCACTCAGCAGCTTAAATAACTGTTTATGGGCCAAAAAAGGCTTTCCCCCCAAGTCAGGGTTCTGCAACTTGTGTTTGTAGCATTTCACTAGATCCCCATGACGCTTCCAGGCTGGTGTTAAAAGATGTATGCGTTTTACATACTCTATATAAGATACATAAAGAATATTACACGTTCTGTAGTAGTTATCCCTAACACTTGCGTCTCCCTAGAGGAATTCGCGGATTTTGCCGATTTTCCGGGGTTTTGAGCCCACTAGAGGGAGATGTGCACAAAGCATGTTTTAAACTGCACCGCTGCCAGGCAGGACGGGCACGGGTTTAAGAACAATTACTGCTGACTGCAGATAAAAATAACTGATGAACGCCGTTTAAAGCCAGGAAATAAAACCAGAAGGAATCAGTATGTCTTTTTAAAATTATTATTACCTTCTTTGCTGATGTAGTTAGAGCTCAACCACAGCGTGAAGTCGCTGTGCAACATACAACTCCTGCAACTTGCATTGCTTTCTGCTCTGATGAAGTACTAAATGTGCTGTCCTATCTTTTCCAGCCTGGAATTTTATGTGTATGTGTGTCTAGGCAGGATCAGCCATCCTTAAGATCCACCTTTGCAGGCAGTGGAAAAGGGTGTTTAACACCTTTCTGCTAAATCAGTCAGACAGTATTTACCTCTCATATCACTCATTTGGCAGAGGGCACACCTGTTTAAATTTGCAGTGGTTTGGGTTTGTTCCAGGTTGACATTACTGAGCTGGGAGCTCCCGTGTACCTGGGCACCAGGTGAGTTATGAGCAAGACAGCAGCAGTGCAAATAATTGTAAGATTTTTTTTTCTTTTTTTTTTCTTTTTTTCATATTTTCCTGAGAAACAGCTGTCTGAACACAGCACAGTGTTCATATGTTCATAATCCTCGTACCCCAAAAAGGAGGTTTCGTCTGCTGAAGGGGTACCAGAAGCTTTGGTTGTGCACACACACAGGGCTGATGTTATCTTGGTTCACTCTTCTTTGCCTGCGTGGTTTGGGTAGTTAATGCTACTTGGCAGAGAGTCAGGATGACATTTTCCTGGTTGTTTTAATTTGAATGTAAGCCTGGGGAGAGAAAGGAAAAATAGGCTGTGTTCCCTTTTAAATTCTGTGATGTCTGCAGTATTCTGAGGCTCCTGTGCAGGTGGTTCACTTTCATTTATTCTCCGTAAGATGAACAGATTGCTTAGCATTTACTGCTCTGCTTTCTTGTCAGTGTTACATGATTACCTATGCTATATTTAATCGTCAATATTTATGGATTTTGATTGCTACAACCAAGGCAGCATCCCCTTCAGTGAGCCTGCTCAGCTGACCACCACTGGATGTCATTTCCACCAGGCTGTGTTGCTCATGGCTTTTATTCTTTCAAGATATTTAACAAGTGCTTAAATAAGTCGCTCTATCAACTTGTGTTGCTGGGTCAACTCAGATATGTAATGGTTTATACTCAGGCAGGTGTTTAAGTGCCTGATGAACTGAACTCTTTGAGGGTTAAGGTCTGTGGTCACTTATTTTATTTGGCTGTTCTACACTGCAAAGCTGCTGTTTGTTATTTCTGTATCAGAATGACAGTCTGAGAAACGTGGGTCACGTAGGAATGTTAGTTATGCACTGTCAGGATAGGACAAGAATTTTCTCTGATTTTAGTTTTGGTGGCTGCGTGTTAAACAGAAAACACTGTTTTCTCACAGGATAATGTAATTTTCGATTTTTTTTTCAGAAACACACAGTGAGGAAGTGAATTAATTTAAACTTGATTTGCACAGCACTTCACTTAAGCTTGTGCCTTCAGATCACAAATTTGTAGTTTCTGGGGCTGAAGGTATGAAAGAAAGGAAGAACGGGTTATCCTCATGTGTTTGGATACCACAGCCTCCTCTGTAGTATTGGCTGTACTTTGGATAAAACTGCTGCATTTCACAGAGAGAAGGAGAAAACAACAGGCTGGAACAGCAGGCAGCAGCAGAGGTACACAGTCCTTGGGCAGAGGGATCAGCAAGGGAGAGTGCTCTAATCTTTTCAGTCTTACTAATTTCTTATATTCCTCTCCATCAAGAAAAGGATCAATTCCTCATTTCTAAAAAAAGCCCAAAAACCAACAAAAACCAAACAAATACCAAATAAACAAACAAACAAACAAACAAAAGTAGAAATGCCAGTAGTTCATGCAATTATGGCCAAGTACCTGGTAAATTATCAGTAATTTCAAAGCCCAAATGCTGGTTCAGAAAGCAGAGCATAAAACTGGAATGAGAGCTAAGACAGATACTTCCTAAAGGTATGCACTGAAAACTTACAGCATTTTCAAACCAGAATACACATAAAATGAGCTAAAAATTAACTGGCATAATTTATCAACTTCTTTTTCCTCTCTGCTGGGTCCACCTGAGTTCCCTGAAGAGTGGGTAGATGAAAAAGATAGTTTCATTACCCTTCTTTACTGATAGACTCATTATCGTAATATAACTGATATTTTCTCATCAAGAGCCCAGTGTTTTTCTATAATAATTAAGAGTGAATTAAAAATGTGATATCAATCATCAGCAGTAGGCTGGGCAGCGGGTGATTCTGTGCCCTCTTGCAAGATGTGGCTTGGTAGGACTTCTGTACCATACGCAGTGTATTTTGGTGTTTCCCACAGGCATTTCTGCAGGCAAAAGAAGTGACTGTTTAAGTCTTTAATCTTTTAATTAAACCTTAGTCTGAAGACAAACTGTAAGAGGCATTTCAGGAGAAAGATGAGCATGCAGGTCTTAAATTGCATTCCAATGACTCTTAACCTAGTAAAGTAATTCTGCATATAAATATTAGCAGTAACTCATTCCTCATGTTGTCTGCTCCCTTTTGGTTTTGATGTTTCCAGAGAAACATTATGTCAGGTCTGCTTAGGTGTGCACTGATCCTGTACGAGTGACAGAGTCATGAACTTCCAGAGCCTATTGTCAGCTTTTGTTAGGGCAGCCGAGGATTTCGGGTGTGAAGTGTCACGAGTGAGATCAGTCACAGCTGTTGTAGCTGCAGGCTTCACAGGCTGGTTTGGCTTAGAAGGGACCTCAAAGCCCATCCAGTGCCACCCCCTGCCATGGCAGGGACACCTCCCACTGTCCCAGGCTGCTCCAAGCCCCAGTGTCCAGCCTGGCCTTGGGCACTGCCAGGGATCCAGGGGCAGCCACAGCTTCTCTGGGCACCCTGTGCCAGGGCCTCCCCACCCTCCCAGGGAACAATTCCTTCCTAATACCATGTAAAGTGCCCATTTTCTCTTGTCTTGAAATAGCAAATTCCTACCCAGTTCTCACCCTGCATGAACTGCCTAATGGAGCACAGGTGGGCTTTGATGGATTTGGGCTTTGAGGGAGCTTGACCTGAGAGATTATTGCTGCTGATCCCTAGTTGCTTTGTCAAGAGCATTACAGAAGTGCTTGAGGCATGGCACATAGCTCTTGGGGCACTTAATCAAATAAATTCCAAAGATTTATGGAGAATCAGCGGCTATCAGGAGAGCATTTTATTGGCAGAAAAGGGTCTCAGCAGTGCAGTACTTGCGGCATGGGGAAAATAAACATCAGAAACAAGAAAGAACATTTTATGTCAAGAGTTAGTGCACTAACCCAGCTTTTGAACCTTTAATACTTTCTTATTGAGTCATTATCTGTATGCTTTTCTTTCTTTCTTTGGGCATGCAGCCTTTCAGGTTGTTTATTTCCTGCTGCAGCCATGCACCTGAACATCTCCTCGGGAAGCAGTGCAGCCACCTTCCAGCTGCCCCTGAAGGCACTGAGGGGCACAGACCCTGCTCCCCACACCTCAGCCGCAGGGTGGGCTCCACTCGGAGGAGAATGGGCTCCCACCAAACAGAAAACTGTCCTGAGCATTGTCATGAGGGAGTAGGACTGAGCAAAGACATCCTGCATAGACTTAATAGGTATGTGACTGTCCAAGTTTAATTTAAAATATGAATTAGTGATGTGGAATGAAAAATGAAAATACACTATTCATATGAAGCAGCTGAGTTGCTCTTGCTGGCCATATAGAGGTCAGAGAGAGAGAGAGGAAGATCACAGAAGGGGAAAATGTAGGTGACAACAAGCCTTTGCAAAATAATCCATGTGAGGAGGAGTATTTTGGCTGTAAGGACATGCTTGGAAGCCAGCAACACAGAGAATGCCACACCTGGAGCAGAGCAGGGAGTAAGTCATACCAGGGCGTCCCTGTTTTGTGCAGACTTACAATTCCCTGTCTGGTCAGAGCACAGCACGGCCAGGGCATTGCTCTGGGTTATTTGCTCACCTCAGGCATTTTGCAGTGGTTGGTTCAGCCAGGGATCACATGTGTGTAGGCTGGGGAGGTGCTCTGTCCCACAACACCCACCTCTCACACCCCATCCCCAGTGCAGGGCCAGTGTGGATCAGATTATTTAGAACCTTGTTCCCTGAGTTTTGGGTATCTCCAGGTCTGTTCCAATGTTTGAGCACCCTGACAGGGTAAAAAGCCTCTCTGATAAGTCACTGGAATTCCCAGTGTCCCATCCTGAGTCTGTTGCCTCCTGTCCTGGCACTCTTCACCCCCAAGTATAGTCTTGAGCCTGGTTTCCCTTGATGCAGACAGTGGTGGACATGATTAAGATATCCTCTTAGCCTTCTTCTCCCAGACTCTGCTCTGCTGAACCCTATGAGGTTTCCAGCAGCCCATTTCCCCTGTGAAATGGTCTCTGAAGAGCAGCCCTGCTCTCCAGCTGCTCCCTTTTATGTAGTACCAGCAGTGGGCTGGCTGGCTGAGTGATGCACCTCACCCTCCAGGTGGTTGTTAAAGGCACTGAAACAGTCATCAGCCCCATACCAACCCCTCAGGAAAGCTGTTAGCAGATGGCAGCCTGCTGGACATCGTGCTGCTGCCCATCAACAGTTTGCCAGTCACTAGGAGAAAAGCAAAATAGAGGCTAAAACCTGAGGACACTTGGCCCACAGTTGGATTTTGTGTTGAGCTGAGAGTTTTGCAGAGCTAAGAGTGAAGTCTTTCCAGTTTTTCTTATTTGCCTTCTATGTAAAATCAGCAGAAGTCTGTTTCCCTCCCCCAGAATTACTATTATTAACCATCATTTGGAAAACCAGCAGTAAAATGCCAGGGAATGTGCCCAGCATAGATGAGGAAGAAACAGTAATCATGTGGAAGCTCCAACCTGCTTTACACTCAGCAGCTCTCCTTCTCAGCCAGCACACCATGCTGCTGATTTTCAAGAGCAGCTAATTCACCATCTAGCTCTCAATTAACTTCCAATTGTGACTTTTAAAGCCTGTAGCCAGTTATGGGCCAGCTATGTAGCCACAGCTCCACAGATATGACTCACCCAGGGACCTTCCTGAGAACTGATGTTCTGGCTGTGAAACACTGAGTGTGTTTCCATATGCAAAAAATAAGCAATCAGTGGGATTGTCAGCATTTGCATTTTTTTTTTTCCTTTCCACTGAGCACATAGGACCATGGTGAGCATGGAGATCTCCCTCAGAGTGGCAGCACATCCTCAGGCACTTTGGGGAGCAGCAGCTGAGCCAGGCCAAATTTCCTGGAACCTGAGAGCTGCAGGAGGGGACTGGAGCAGGCTGTGCTGGGCAGGTTTAGGTGGGATGCAGAATTTCAGCAGACTGACTTGCCTGCTGGTTTTTGGGCCAGGACGCAGGGCAGAAATGAGCAGGGTGCTTATAGGAGACATCCTAAATATGTCCAGAAGTGCAAGTGCTGCATAGCATTAGAGATTTGTGCTTTTTGTGCAGCTGAAGTGGTACTTTTCTTATCACCAACCAAGAAAGGGAAGCAGTCCCCCTGAAAGAGCATCCCAAGGTGGTTGTATGGGTGCACCCCAGTAAAGCTGCGCCCAGTTTGTGGCAGTGCAGCCAGGCATGGAGGAGACCTCGGGTGTCACGCAGTGTTTTATTACACAGTGCGTTTATACAGAGATGTACAGCGGTGCCTTTCTGTCGGAACGGCAGCCACGTTTACCCTCAGCTGAGGCCATCAGCAGCAGCTTCATCTCCTGCTAAACTGAGGCAGGGGGGGTGGCACCTTGATGTCTTGACCTCTTTCCAGTTTTTTCTCACAGTCCACGAGGTAATTGACCCCGTCGATGACAATCTGGACTAGCTCCACCTACAACAAGAAGAAGAAAATGGTGGTGACAGAAGGTTTAACTCATCTGTTAACAGAAGAATGGGAAGCTGGCTTGTGCTGTCACAACAGCAGGCAAAGCTGTAAGTGAGGAGGGTCACAAACATCACACCTCCTCTGGCACAGGGAGTACAGGTTGTGCAAAGCCATATTAATTCCCTTCTCCTGTTTGCCCTGAGTTTGGACCATGAGCAGCAGAAACTTTCAATGAGGTCTCTAAAGTTATTTCCACCGAACTCTGCTCCCACAGGAACAAACCAACCAGGCAAAAGTCCCTATACAAAGTGTTCAGACAGGAGCTGAGAGGCCTGTTTCAAACACGACCCTCGAGAAGGTGCAGGGTGCTCCCCAGGTGTTGCTGAGCAGGGATGCCTGGCCCAGAGTGTTCCCCACCCTGCACGGGGGTGAGGACACAGAGCAGCCGTGCTGGGAGTGTTCAGCTCCACCAGGCAGTGCTTGATGAAGCACTAAAGTCCTTGCTGTGTCTCCCCTGCTCCCAAGCGCAAAACACCCCATGCTTGTAGGAACACTTGTGTGAGCACAGAGACATGGAAATGAATTGGGAGGGATGCTGGTGCAAGGAGAGCAAGAAGGAGGCTTGCTGACCTGGTTCACACTGGCCCTGAGTGCTGCTGGAGGCACTGGGTGTTCCTAGCTCTTGAGAGACACTGCCAGGGGTGGGATTCGCTCCCGGCCCAGCGCAGCACCAAAATTCATAATTCTGTATGGCAGGGGTGGTGGTGTCTGCTTAACCTGCTTCAGATGTGCTGGAGAATACAAAGGGCCTTGTCCCCCAGCAGACAGGTGAGGTGAGGACCACAGACCCTGTGGCACTGTGAGCCAGCAAGATAAAGCTGATATTTCTTAATCTCCATGAAATTGTTCGTTAGCAACCTTTAACGACTGGCTTTTTAAAACCAAGTGCAAAGACTAAATCCCATTGTCTCTTTATTGTGACAGTTGCTGATTTTCAAGGGATTTGTTTGTACTGTAAAGCATTTCGGTGGCCTAGCAGTTTATTTTATTGTCTTTTATAGACCAGCTGTGTTGGGAATTCAGAGGTCTGAATTTGCAGGCTCCATAAGAAAACAGATTTCATATTAAGTTTGCATTGACCAATAACTGAAACAGAGCAAAAATACAAACGGTTTCATCTTGCACCTTTGGGAACATAATTCAGTTCTACAAATACATTTACCACAAAATGGAATTTATTTAATTATGTACTGAAAAAAAATTATCATATAATAAAACTTTTCTTATCCCCTTGAGCATGTCTGGTCTTATTTAGATTTCTCCAAGGTAGGGCTTGTGTCTTATCTATTGCCTTAATCCTTTGGATCCTTGCTGTAGAAGGCATCACTGACTTCAGTGGAACTCTTCATATAAGCAAAAATTTGTAGGCTTAGGCTGTCTGTCAGTAGGACTCAATTAATCATGCTGTGTAATCGTTTTTTATTATTAATGTTACTTTAATATAAAGCACACATGATGATGTGTCAGGTATTAACATATGTCTTTGTCACTGGCTGTTTTTGCAAATAATACAGCTTAACGGTATTTCACTCTTATTTATTTTGTTCTCTAACTTATTTCATTCTAGATCCAAAGGAAGACAGGTGCCTACATCAAACTTCAATATTTAAAGTTTCCAGATCTCTGTCCATGGCTGTGGGGACATTCAAAGGCACGTCTGGATCAGAAAGCACAGGACACCTGGCTGGGCTCTGTCCCCGTGGCAGGTGAGCCAGGAGAGGAAGGCACTGTGAGCTGGGTTAAAATTGTTGTCACCCACGTGCATTATCCCAGGGTTCTATTTCTATAATGAAAACCTATCTAGAATCAGGCTGGCCCCAGGTCTTGGGCTGCAACACCAGGACCAGACTGCATCCATGCCCAAAGTGCCACGGCCTTAGGGTTTGGCTCAGTCAGAGCTGTGCAAGGAGGCTGCAGCTCCTGGGCACGGCTGTTTCTCCCCCACCCTCATTAGCTTTGCTCTTAGGAACTGCTCTGCCTTATAAAATAGTTAAACATGAGCTGGAATGAGGTGTGGGACCCGAGCTCCCAGGAGGGCAGCAGCAGCTCCAGGCTGCAGGGTCATTTCCACGCTCTGGCACAACAAATGCTCCTTCTCACTGAAATGGCTTTGCAGCAAATGTCTGAGGGAATCCATCTCACTGCAGTCTGTGCCCTGCAGGGAAGGCTCAGGGCTGACTGAAATCTTTGCCCTGATTTAAATCTAACTCTGATTTAAACGCAGCTGTCTTTTGTCCTCTGCTGAGAGCCACACAGAACATGTGAAAATGGCCCCAACTCCTCAGTTACTGCGGAGTGGAAGTTTTGTGCTGCTGTGTAAGTGTGGAGGAAGTGTGTGACTCGCTAGTGAAAGGAGCACAACACCCCACACCAAGTCTTGCTTTAGTGCCTGATTCCCTGGGTGGGTTAGGACTCCATGCCTGCTTCCTTCCAGCACCTGCATGCCCTTATGGGGATCCTCAGCACATGGTCACGTTTGTGCAGCTTGCTCAGGGTTGGGTTTTTCCACTGCCAGAACAGGAGCATTTATCAAGCACTTCATGCACGTTAACAGTTTTCCTTTCCGTGAACGTTTCCACTGGACCAGATTCACCGGGAGTAAAAACTGCCGTGGATCCACTGAGGTCAGCAGAGGGAAACTGACCCTGTCAGTACAGATTGCAGCTAAAAAGCAAGGGGAAAACACAGAAAAGCCCCCAAAAAAGAGCAGTTTACCTCTGAGCGACCGATGCGGTCCAGGTTGGAGATGTCGTAGACGTCGGCCACAGCCGCCGTGTCCACCCCGCCCGTGCCACGCTTCTGCAGGCGCAGGTTCTCCAGGATCTTGGAGAACCTGGGGTCCTGTCAGGAGAAACAGCTTTGAGCTTACTGCCTTTCACTGCGTGTATTGAGCACAGTCAGTGCAATGCTGTGCTCCTTCTAGCACGGCCAGAAGGACAGGCAGAGGTGGAGAGTTTTCTGACTCCTTCGATTACAGCCCATCTCTGTGGCTACCTGCTAAGCACATTGATTTCCATAACAAATACAGCAATTTGCAGAATTAAAGCATGCTCCTTTAGCCGTGCACTATCCCCAGGACCTTCTTACACCCATTCTGTTCATGTGCAGTTGTCCTAAGCTGTCATTTTTCCCCTGTTCCTTTTCACACCAGGAGAGCTGAGTTGTGTCCCGTTTAAAAGCCGTGTGTACCTTGCTGAGCCTGGGCAGCTTGACGTGGACTCCAGCGCGCAGCCCCGTGCCCAGGTTGGAGGGACAGGTCAGCACGTAGCCCAGACGCTCGTTCCACATGAACTCCCAGCCCCGCTCCTTGATCAGCCTTTCCACCTGCGGTGGCAACACAGAAACAAAACAAAAAGAGCGGCATATACAAGTGTCTTATTTTAAGCTACCAGTGGAGTGGCAGGAATTTGCACCTGGGTGCAGTCTGCTCTAGGTGTGATAGAAATGTTTGCGCTCCTCAGGTACCAGAAGGATTTCTTCACCATCTTGTCATGACCACTGTCTTGCAGACTCTTGGTCACTTCATCACGAAACTCCCTGTCGTGGTGTTTTGGTAAAACTTTGGCCTGTGGAGCCAAGTCTTCATTTAAGAGTTGTGGCTTTCGCCATTTATTTCTAACTCCGTAGTTTTGAAGCAAGTTTGCAACACAGGACCCCAAAGGACTCCAACATGAGGAGCTGAACCTGAGATTTGCATAGTTTTCTAGCTGATGTCATGACTCCTTGATGAGGATGTTTGCCCTCTAAAACACTTCCATTATAAGGAGACAACAGAGCTTGTAGGTAAGACTTCTTATCAGTAGTGTCTGACCAGAATGGACAGGAGAGTGAAATAATTATCTGCAGGAAAACCACCAGGGTCTCTTGCCCTTTGAGTAGCCTGGTACTCTGTTGACTCATCTAGGCTTCCGAGACTTGCTTATGCAAACCCAATACAAGTTCAGTTCAGTTCTCCTCTCCCCCTGAGGAGAGCTGGATCCATAAACCAGCTCATGCTCACAAGACTCCTACAAATATAGGTGAATACTTCAGGTCTGCAGAAGGATACAGAATAAATGACTCTCCTAAGATCATTTCTGTATTTTGTGAGGATAACACAGCTGACGGTGGGAAACTAGACCTGATTTGCTGCCCCAGACACCTGCAGCGGTCACAGCTCCCAAAGCTGCCCCACCACTTTCCATGCCCGTGTCCACAGGTTGACACGAGCTCAGCTCAGCAGCAGAGGCTAAGCTGGGAACAACACCTGGGAGCTGTGTCACCTAGGCCACCACCTGGGCACTGCTCAGTCTCACAGGTGTCCCTGGAAACCCACCCTGGAAACTCTCAGTAACCGCCTTGATGCCAGTGGAGCATAAATCAGGTGGCTGTGTTTTTCTGCACCCCAAAACCCACTGCAAACCCTAACCCTAACCCAAACCATTCCAGGGTTCCTTGATATTACCTGTGGGGCACAGCAGAGTTCTCTTTCTCTGGTAAATCAACTTTGTTTTGTGCCAGAGCAGGTCAGAGGGCTGCACTGGGCCCAGACCCAACCTGAGTCATACCTGAATTGTCTGGGCAAAACTGTTTTAAACCACACCCTGTCTCAGGAAGCCCTTCTTATCATTGTGATTAGCTAGACCAAAATAAAATCCAGGAGCCCTGGCTATCAGTTCTTAGTAATTTAATCACACACCCCCGTATCTCCCCAAAATAGTGGGTCCTAAGCCCTGAATCCTGTACACAACCTCAGCAGCCTCCACTCTGCTCCCACCCTCAGGAATGAGAACCACGAGGATGGGCCAAATAAAGTCTCCATTCAAGCAAATCGAACAATCCAAATAAAATGCTTCATTTATGAATTCCTGCAGTCTGTGGGCACAAAATGGCAAAAAAAAAAAAAAAGGATATTTATTTATTTATTTTCCCCTACAACTCAGCTAGCAATCTGCCCATGTTTCCTGCTTTAGCTGTGTTAATGTGGGTTGTTGTGTGGACTGATGTGACTTCATTTCATTGCTCCTGGATATGGCAGCTCAGTGTGAACCACAGTCAGCAGGGGTGACAGCAGTGAACAAACAGCAATAATAGACTCATTGAGACACTACCTCTTTTAATCCACGGCAGAATCTTTCAAAGACACGTTTCATGTTGCCACCCTTCTCCATGGAAATCACCCTGGTGTGGTCCTCTTCATTAATCCAAATGAGAAATGTCTTCTCATTGTTGTGCCTAGTCAAGAGGGGAGAAAAAAAAATAACATCTTTAAAAAGGCAAGCCCTGAGAAATAATTCTCAGCATCCTTATTTTTATCAGTCTTTCCGAGCAGTGGAGATGTTAAATGTGTTATAATAAAACTGCTGTCTGGAGTGAGGGATTGGAGCTGATTCCACCACTGGATCCCTCGTGCCTGTGCCATTGCAGGGTCTCTTGTGCACAGTGTGAGGAGAGTTTTCTGGTCACATCATGCTGCTGTGGTGCTGGGCAAGGAAAACATGTGGACCACAGCTGGGGGAGCAGCCAAGGGAGAAGCCAAGCTCTGCACCCTCTGTCCTCAGAGAAGGGTTCTATTGCTCTTGGGAAACCCAAACACTTACATGCTGCTGGGAGCCAAGTAATGTGTGCTCACTTAATTTTGTTCTCCCCTACCTCAAACCCCAGTGTCCCTGGCAGCACTGTGTGTCTGCATCCCTCAGGGGATGTGTCCGGGACCCCTCAGTGACCCTGCTCTGTCAGTAAGGACAGAACCCCTGAAAACCCACTCCTGCCTCAAACAGGTAGTCAGGGCTGGCTTTGTTAAGCGCTGGGTCACTTCTCCTGGCTTTTTCTCCTCTTGGCCAGTCTCCTACTACAGCCTTCCTGCGGCACGTAGAAGGGGATCGATGGGATCAGACTCATTTGTGCCAGCAGTGAAATATCACCAGGTTAAAGACACATGAAAGTGAAAGTTCAAGACCACTGAGAGCCTGACTTTCAGCTGGTCTTTTACTGCGTCTCCTTTTTCTTTTAGCAGTTGGAGCTGGCCAGTGCAGCGCTGAGCAGGTGTAAACATCCTGTGCCCTTACACTGGGCTCAGGCCAGGTCCAGCCACCTCCTCCTCAGTCACACACGTGCCGAGGGAGGGTTTTATAAATAGTCTGAGTTTGGCCTAACTCACCTCCCCCTTTTAGTTAAACAAGGGTCCCGATGCTTTCAGGACCGTGCATTTAAACTGTGCCATTGCTGACAGTGCTGTTGGTGGAAATGGGCCTGCAGCCCAAAATAAAGACAGGATCTAAATCATCAAAAGCAAAATGATTTCCAGAATGTGCACACTTTTCGACAACAATTTTTTGCAAGAGAAAGGTAGGTTTTCAAGATGTGGCTTACAGAAGTACTTTGCAATCACAGTAATTTTTTTTTCCAGTCTGCCTGATGTTTTACATGTAAAAGAAGCCAAAACCCAGGTCTGTTTTATTCAGGAGATCCCTGGATAGTAATTAAGCTGTTGGTACTTCTGTTTGTTTGTAGAGACGGTGAAAGAGGTGCCTCAAACTCTATCCTTTTCCTCTTCTTCATACTTAGATGGAGACCAAAGAATCTGCACCTTATTGAATGTAATAGGAAGCTTGTTGAAATGAAACAATCCTCACAGTTTTCCACTGGGTTTCATGGGTGATCAGGTTTCACACTAGGCAATTCCTCAGAAGCCTTTCTGCCTGTTTTGTCAGCGTTAAAGCACCTGGCAATGCCTACAAGAGCAGCAGGATGGCTGCAGGTGCTGTGCACTGCACAGCTGCCCCCGTCCTCTGCTTTGGGCACTCATCTCAGAGCTGTTACCCCTCTATCTCCACAGCAGGTATTGTATCTGGGCCCAGAGTCCCTCAGGTGTGGTGTGACAGTAGAAACAGACCCAGAACAAAGCAGGAAATTCAACTTCCCTGTCTCCTTTTCACCCAGCTAATTTGGAAGGAAAGGGTTGCTTTCAGCCCCAGGAATTGAAACATTTTTCTTTGTAAAGCAAGCTGGACATGCTGTGAGCGTGGGGCCAGAGTGGGTGCAGGGTTAGGACAAGCAAGGAGGTTTGCAAGATGATCTTTGAGCAGGACACAGGATTCTGAGGGTCACACAACATACCAGATTCCTCTGGCATCTGGCCAGTCACGTGCCATCCCAGCACATGTTAGCAAAGGGGACACTGGCTTGTCAAAGAGAAAGTGGTCCTGGGCACCAACACGGGGCCAAAGGGACACAGAGAGACAGAGAGAGAGAAAACAAAACAGAATTCCAGTTTATCCAGGAGGCAGTGTAATGCTGTCCAATACAGTTTCTGTGAGGACAGTGGAAGCACAAGCAAATCACACAGCACAGCCTGGGAACCTGGTTCCTGTGCCTGGAAACTAAAAGCTCTTTACCCAGGTGATTTTCTTAAGTCTTGCAGGTTCTCAATGACATGTTTTGCCAAAAACATTTTTCAAATGTAAGGAGGGATGAGAGGTGGGTCCTAAATCCACATGGACACACCAAAGGGTGCTGTGGAGGACCTGGCTCCAGAGATCTCTGCATTCAGACACATTTCAGCGTAGGAGAAGACAATGAGTTCTTATAGATTGGAAAAAAAAAAAAAACCCAACAGTAAAAAATGCTAGTTCTGAAAAGATACTTCTCCAGCGTGGAGATTTAGATATTTATTCTGAGCATAAACTCAAGATAGGAATTAAATCAGTGCTGAGCTCGACCTTTTGGAATCACAGGCTTGTTCTGTTCCCTAACAGAGATGCTATTTGTGACTTAATAAATGTAGCACTTGTTGTGCCACCATCTTGCCCCATGCCTAAGAGTTTAGATTTTTTAAAATTAATTGTTTTGGGGTTTTTTTTCCCCCAAAGAAAATAAGTATTTTATTACTGATTTTCATGTGTGTGCTAAAAAACTAGTACTTCTTAATTCCTTGAGCACTGCCATATCAAATGTTGGGTTTTTTTGCTGGGAGTGTTGGTTTTTTTGTTTGGTTTTTTTTTTTAAATGTAGGGTATAACTAAAAGTAGCAAGGCAATCTATCCAGAAAGCAGATGTCATGATAGACAAAATGACGTGCTTTGCTTCGTTTTTCCCTTAATGAAGAATGTAATAATTATTATTATATTCTTCATTTCACTAAAGTTTTCATCTTTGAGTACTTTGTAGTGGACATGGTGCAGCCAGAACTCCAACCATGCAGGAAGAAAAGGTATAGAGTTCTCTTTGTTCTCCAAAGGGACACAAAATTTCCTTCCTCAGCTTGCTCCTCTTGACACTTTGCTTGAGAGAAAAATTCCCCTTTTTGCAAAAAAAGAGCTATTAGTTTTCTTCATGAGCATATGGCCCAAATCTGCAAAACACCAAACGCCCTCTGTGCTGAGTGCAATTCAAGTAGCACTGGTTTTTCTCACTGAAATAAACTTTGATCTTACTGAGCTCAAATGGTGCCTTTTAGAAGCTGGCAGCAAGCCTGGTCCCACAGAGGTGCAAGGTCCCGCAGTACTGGAGGGGGTAAGCAGTGGTGTGAGGTAAGGAGTGAATCTCAGGTCACAACAGCAATGTCTGATTGCTATCAATTTGCATTATCAATTATGAAACCAAACAAAACGAGATAAAATGCTGAATCAGTGAAGCCTATTCCACTTCCCACAGCATTTAGCCTTAAACCATGAAGGAACTACATTTTCCATACTCCTTTTTAAACCTCTGCTTCCTGAGGAGCTGTCTCCTGCTGAAAATAAAACCTGCAATAGGTAATCAACATCTTGTCAATAAACAGATTACTAAGGACATTCAATTTAAAAAGTTACTGACCTTACATAAATTCTTAACTCCTGGTTAATCCAGACTGTGACACCTAGTTGCAGGGTTATAAATAGTTACGTTACTTCATCAGCTCCCCTTTGGTTGATGTTATGGAATAATGTGCCATGAATACAGCTAAGAGGGTACAGCCATTCCTTTGGATACTTAAAATGCTCATTCAAGCTTTGTTTGACATGTCACATGCTGTGACAAAATCCATGATGAAAATCCTTGTGTTTCCATCTGTGTGACAATGAAAACTCTCGTTATGGGCCTGATCCTTCAATTCCTTAAACACAACAACAGGACTGGGAAAAGTTCACCTGGGTGCAATTGGCTACAGCCACTTTTGGGAAATTAGAATTAGTGTAGTGTTCACTAATGAAATTACAGCCAAATTCCGGGAAATTGGAATTAGTGTCATTTTGATGTAGAGAAATCACAGGCAAAGCCCCCACCCCCACAAGAGGGAATACAGATACCACGTAAGGCCTATCTCGGTGTAATAGTTTTAGTTAGAATGGTTATTAATGTAGAAAGTATCAGTCTTTGCTCAAGGAAATGACCAAGGAAAGGTCCTGAATTTACCCCGTTACTTGTCCAAAGAGGTGGCAGCAGCCACGCGTGTTTGATTTGACACAGGTCTCGCTCTCTGGAGCATAAATCCACGCTTCAGACCTGCCCGGTGATGCACTTCACAGAAATACAGACCCTGAGTGGCTGCTATCCCATCACAAACACTGACGGGGCGTTAAGCAGGGGTCAGTGGTGTGGTCATGGCTGCGGCTCTGCAGGGAAGCGTGTGCCCCGAGCAGGCTGGAGATTACGCTACAGGAGCGGCCCTTACATCGATCAGCTGCTGCTGCTCCCGCTCGGTCATGGTGGTCAGGCTGTAGTACTTGCCGGACAGGTCGCCCCGCAGGCCGGACAGCGCGGTGACCACGACGTTCTCGACCTCCCTGCGCTCGGCGCGGGTGCAGGCCGGGGGCAGGCTGAGCCCGCGGATGCTGCGCCCGGTGCGCACGCGGGACGAGAGCACGTAGCGCTCGTCGAACTGGCCGTGGGTGATCTGCGGGGGAAACAGCGGTCAGCGCACGCCCGGCGAGCTGAAACCCAAACCCCATCGTGCAGAAAGAGGGCTTCTCTCTGCCCACGCCTGGCATCCTCTCCACCAGGTCACAAATACTCTGAGAGCCCTTCGAGAGCTTCGGGCACCAGGAGTTGTCTTTAGGAGCAGCACTTTTCTCTGGCTGAATGAACACGCTGGAGTAACCAGCTAGTCCTTCATGGTCCCCAAGTATGAAGGAATCCACATGGCTTTGGAAAATATGGATACGGGCAGAGGCAGAGGGCCAGGTAAGGAAGAGCCTTTGGCAGAGGGAAGCTCAAAATGAGCTAAACCCCGCTGTAGCTGAACTATGAGGGAAACACTGAGCTGCACATATGGTGATCATGTGTATGTGGGGGTACTGGATTCAGCTCCTGCTTTCACTCCATGCCTTACACCCATGTTAATCTGAGGAATTCCAGCCCAAGGAATTCCACCCGCACCAGGCAATAGGTGGCTTCATCTGGGCTCCAACGGAAATGTCTCTGCACAAACACACTGTAGCATGGGGAATGAACAGGAGGGGTCAGAACTGTGCATGCCAGCAGGGCTGCCATCTCACTGCCATCACGGGGCCGTGGAGGGACACTGCTGTGGCTGGAGTGCTGGACTGGAAGGATACAGGCTCCCTGGGAAGGCAGGCAGGGGAGAAGAGGAGGCAGTGTCACCCTTTGTAGCAGTGATCAGC
>VZTF01008739.1:0-125501 GCA_013397755.1 Cnemophilus loriae
ATATATTAAATATATTTAAATACCTTTTACCATAATATTTTATTTTGAAATTCAGTATTGGAGTTAATTATACTTGCTGTTTGACCACAAAGAGAAGTATAAATATGGCAATAAAAACTATCGTCCTTGAAATCAGATCCTTTCTTCCCTCCTCTCCTAGTCTAACAAAAATCCTGATTTAGCTATATTGTATTTTTCATGCAGTTTTCTGCTGTTTCTCCGTTTCTAGGAATTTCCATTTATTCTCAATAATAGTGACTTATCTGGTAAGGTATTTTTCCATGGTAAGTCAAATCTTGCTATGTCATTCATCTGATACCAAAACAGATGGAAACTTCCCAAAAAAAAAAAACAAACAAAAACAAAAACAAACAAAAAAAAACCCCAAAATAACCACAAAAAAAAACCCTTAAAAAAACCCCAAATTAAACTTGTTATTTCAGCGCCTTTCTTCCTTCCTTTTTCTTTATAATTTTGAGCCTTAACCTCCTGTGACCATCACTAGTAGCTTACACCTTCTAATCCTCAGCCACCTCCTGTCAGTTGCAATTGAGTCTGGAGACAGTTGTTTCCTAAACTACCTCGCATTTCACATTCTCCCCATTGTATTCTCTAACTTCTGTTAGACATTGTGTCTGTGTTCTTTTCTAACAGGTATTGGATAATTAATGTTTCCCTTTATCACTGCCTCTCACTTTTTCTGTTGCCAAAAATATCTTATTTCCTGCCTGTGGCATAGTGGTTTAAAAGAGCCTCTCATCATTACATATCTTTGTTCTTTGCTTTCTATATTCATTAAAAAAACCCACCAAAAAATCCCTAGGCCAAAACAGTTTAGTCTATCACTGTGTTTTTCGAACAAATATATCTATATATATCTTAATATTTAACATGTCTTCCATTTTTAGTTCTGTATCTGTCCTTTTAAATTCTAATCTGGGATTTGTTTTCACAGTGTAGAAAAAAAGATTCATATTAATTCCATAGAAAATACTTCATCCTCGTACAAGTGAAAAATAACTTTTCATGTACTTTGCTGTTACTGTGAACACAACTGCAGATGAGATTGGGTAAACCTGCAGCATATGGCACCCCTAGTTACCGTAGTTTGTGTATCTAATCCTAAATATACCTCATGATTTCAGTGAGTTCCAAGATTAAAAGCATTTAAATAGGGTAACTACTATTAAATACCAGCACCTATTACTGGTGCATTTGTTTCTCCTGTTCTGAAAAGTCCTCATAGCACACATAGGAGCACAACACTAGAAAAGATACTAAGAATTTTTGTACAACTTCCTTGTAAGGCTTTTCTGTATTCATTATGTAAGATTGACTGATAGCAATTTCTTATTTATTACTTTTTTACTTTTTACAATCCCATGTGTACGGTGTAGTTTTTTTTCTAATAAGATGGTTCTGGTTTCAACACCTTCATGGAACTCTATCTGATCATTAAAAGAATCAGTGTTTATGGATATTTATGTAAAAGTTAGAAATCTTGCCTAGAGTCTTTGTCCTAAACTAGAAACCTGATGAATCTCATCTGTTTCTTGTCTGATTTAATCTTGCTTCCATAGCCTTTTACCTTGGGGTTTTACATATGTATCATGTGTATAATACACACATCCTATTAATATACATATATAGATAACACATATACAGAGAGTACACCTAGAAAATATATTTATGCTGCTTGCATAGTGATGAAGATACAGGATCAAGAAGTGTGTTTATTTTGTTAAGGTTGTGTCTAAACAGAAAGTTGTTCATCAGTCTTCCTAAGTTACACGACTGACCAAACTAGGAATGTCAGGCAGGAGGATCATCAGTACAACATGAATAAGTAATTGTTTCAGTCTGAACAATTCAATTAGGAAATACCTGTCAGATCATGTGTAATGTTCCATCTAAACTCCTTTCCAAGGAAAGTACACTTAGGTAAGCTGAATGTCCCATTTCTAAGAGTGAGATATCCAGACTTGGAGGTCATTTTGTAGGATAAATTTTTAGAGATTAAAACAAAGGGGAAGCTTTCCAAAATGTTAGTACATTTTGTTTGATTGCCCTCATCCTCTTCCTCTTCCTCCTCCTCTTCTCCTTTCCCTCCTCCTCTTCTCCTTTCCCTCCTCCTTTTTCTCCTTTTCCTCCTCCTCTTCCTCCTTTTCATCCTTTTCCTTTTCCTTTTTTTTCCCTTTTTTTCCTGTGGGATGACTGTTATTAGGAAGAAGAGAGTTTACTGCATTAAACAATCTAACAAGAAAACATTTATCTTACAATTAATAGTATCTGCAGAAAAGATTCGCTTGTCAATGCTCTCTCTGTATGAACAGCATATATATGCTGTCTTATAAAACTTATTATAATTAGACTCTAAATCCATCATTCAATTTAACATTAGCAGACAACTGGGCAATATAAAATTAGGGGTAAAATCATGTGCTTTTCTAGGTGTATCAGAACCAAATTGATTACAACATAATCAAATACTATTTAAAATAAAGTTGAATTAACCATTTACTCTTTCTGGTGATTAATCTTCATTTTGGTTGAAACATAATAGTTATGTTGTTTTAAACAAAATATCTAATAGTTAGCACCAGCATTAACAGCATTGTCCCTAGTAAAGCAAAGTATAGCACAAGTCATAACAAGATAAGAAATAACATTTCCTATAGGGGTTGTAGCAAATATGAACATATATTTCAAAAAAGTTCTTAAGCCACTTGAACTTTGTTTTGCTACCTTAAGAAGACTCTATATATTTTAAGACCATGATGATAATTGACTGCAGACCCTATTAGAAGTACACCTTTCACTTGGAAAAACTGCAAAGAATGCATGCTTTTGAAATATGCTGTCAGGATACATTTGGCACTAAAAAGTAAAATTTAAGTGTAAGTTACATGTGGGGAATTATTTGGATAACAGGAGCCCATTGTATTTGCATCCTACTCTCCCCTTTAAAGTGAGATGAACTGATCTTATGTCTCTGTTCTATACCTTTACAAAAGCAAAAAAGGGACATAATTTTCTTCCTCAAGATTATTATGTTATATGCACTCAGTGTTCATGTTCTCATCACCATGAATTCATGTCATGTACTATTCATCTGATTTTCCTTCTAGCAGCAGAATTTAACTTAGAACATTTATATGAAATCTGTCTAGCATAAAAGGCATATATTAAGACAGAATAAAGGTCTAATTAGAATTCCTGCATATGACAGCCTGATAGCAACCACTTGTGAGAAAAGACAAGTTTATAGATATTTTCTTCTGAGATCTAGCAGTTTGGGGATTTCTTCAGCCCTACTATTGAATCTAATATGCAATGTTATTTCTGTCATTCTTGAATTTGTTTGTGTGGTATCTTTTAAGATAGGATCAAATAGGATCAAATTTACTTGTTTGCTGAGAACCTGCTGTGACAGTGAAAGTAATTTTGTTTATGAAAAAAAAAGCTTTCTGGTGTACAGCCATCCTAAGTGGCCAGTACCTTAGGTATTTTCAATTTGAATCCTTTCATTGACATTTTAGTATTTCTGCTGAAGTCCATTCTAATATATATACATACATATATATATATATATATCAGAAACTATAAAAGATGGAATTTCAGGAGTTCTCTACCTCCACCGAAGTTCATGGGCAATTTATTTCTCAGCTGAAGTACATTAAACTCTATATCAGGACATAAAGGTGTAGAGTGTTTAACATTTCATTAGCACATGCTTTAGTCAATTTAGACATGGTTGAACCCAATGATATTAAATTTTTTTTCCAATCGAAATGATTCTATGATTCTATGTTTCTATGATTTTGTGTTTCAGGTCCAGGTCCAGGATCTGAATTGAGTGCGCAGTGACTGTGCACCAAGTCTGCTGCCTCATTGCATCACTCTGGAACCCATATTTGTGCCACAGATGGGAACCTGGCCTACTAGGAAGGACCAAGATAATTAGACAGGATGGTTTACTGATGCTGTCTCATACCCAATCAGCTCAGACAATCTGCAATAATCTATACAGATCTGTACATCTGTATACTCTTAAGTGCAGTAAAACATGTCATTTATTTTTGTTCACACTAAAATAATTGAATGATTAATGCTGAGAAAACACTGAAGTTTGGGTACTTATCTGGGTGCTACCTTCAAATTAGGAAACACTTGTTTCTCTTTCTACTAATTTTCATCTTTCTTCTGCATGTCTTTCTCCTATCTGTGAAATGATGCTCAAAAAAATTCTTATTATTGCAAGAATATCCATATATATACAGATATAGATATAGATAGATATAGACATATACACTCCTATATATTCCTTTATATTATAACAATCTTCTGTTTTATTTTAACTCTCCGGCCTTAAGACATAAATATTTTCTCTGAGTTTATTGGCGAAAGAAACTACCTCCCTATAACTACCTCATCTTTTTTTACATTAGGAGGTGTTAAGAATTTGACCAGTAGGATTCTGTACAATCTGTACAATTCTGTATGGACTTTTAGCTAGAAGATGAAGCTTCTAGAGGTGAAATATTAGTGTTTCAGGAAGACTAATTGATATCTGTTAAAATCCAGACTCACTGAGTAGTGACAGACTTGAAATTATTAAAAATCCAACAAAGAGGAGAACCTGAAGTCAATTCTTGCCACTCGTGCTTCACTCTAGAGGGTTCAATAAAATTATTCAATGTTGTAGTAGTGTAGGAGCAAATAAACCCACACCGTATTTATTAGGGACTGCCAAAGAAATGTTATCTGGTGTAATAAGTCTCTGTTTACAGCTTTGGAAGTATCGAGAACGAGTAGACTCAGCTGAACCATGCAGAAACTTGCATTTGGTTTTATGAGGAATTTGTCATAGAGAGTGATTCAGGGGTGCTCTGTGAGGAAGAAGGTTATTATAAGATGTCTTTAATAAAAAAGATTGTGCTTACAGTGAGGATATCTACGACAGCAGTGTGTCTAATAGACACTAGAACTTTAGCAGCTATTCTGGACTATTTAATATAGAGGTAGATATATAGCAGAAGAGCAATCAGTCTACAGAAGGAGTATGGTGATATAAACTCAGTTTTCAATCTGTTTGGCAGCTAGCCTTGAACTGTGATTACTTTTAAAGGTTTCCAGTAAAAGTGGGTAAATTAAGTACAGAAAAATGACCCAGAAAATCAATGAGAAAGTTATCCCAGCCAATGGTGTTACCTGCAGACTTTGTTACCACATTCAGTGACTTTTGCACCAATAAGTCCTACATCAAAAATGCTTTTCTATGCTGACTTTCATCAGAAGGTTTGCAAGGGGCTGTTCTTTCACCAATAAAGTATACAGCTTTTGAAAAATAATTGTGAATATAATTAACAAAGAAATTTAATCTAAAAATTAGTATTAAAGCACAAAATGGTCAAGGTGTTTCAGTGTCTCATGCTGACCAGTTTCAAAAGCAGTTTGCCCTACATAGAAGGGTTTGTACAGGTACCTTCCAGCTCAGAGTAAATGGGAAGCTAACCACTTAATGCAACTACTTTGAAAAATTGATCCGCAGATGAGTTTAGGTAGCAAAACCTACCCTTAAAATTGACACATGGTGTATTTTACCCTTAGAAAACCTGGTATCAAAGTCATGTGTAAAGAAATCTGAAGCAGACCTTTGCTGCTTGAGAGTTATGCTACTGTCAGTACCCAGACCAGCTTGTTTAGACATTCATCTTGAAATTTACCTTACAGCCTGCAATATCAAAACCATAGCATATAGATGAGGTCCCAGTCTTACAGCACCATGAACTAAAAGGTGCATTTTCTAGGCCTGCTTACCCTTATTCCGAAACGTTATCTTGGAAATTCTCGCCTATGAGCAAATTGACTAATCAATAAACCATTTATCTGAAACCAGAAGAAAAGATAACTAAATTACATAGATTTTACTCATAACTACTTCTCTATTCGTGTGTACAACAAATATTATGCACTTTAAAATCACAGTAATATGTTTTATATTTGCTTGAAGAACTGATAACATTTGTAGTCCTATAGCAAAATGTTGATCTTCTGTCATTGTATAATGCAAGAATTCACAGTGCCATGCCTATGCATATTGAACAGAAAAATTAATGGGAATAGTAAGTGTTTTCTTACCATCCATTGTCTGTCATACAAGCATCACATATTGCAATGCAATCCTCATGACTTTTGTATGAAATCATTGTTCCTAAACAAAGCCATGAGTTTCTGTATGTATTTCTATTTTATTCATTCATATAAGCACAAACATAAATAAGCAATTATTGTATATCTGAATTGTGGCTAAAACTAGCAGTGTACTATGACCACAGGGCTTTAATCATGCGTGCTATCTCTTCTCCTGAAAACCAGCACAATGTGGTGCTATCTTACCACAGTATGGTAGAAAGCCCAGCAATAAAGATGGAAGAAGGAACTTGATGTTTTTATGTTACTGGTATAATAAGCAAGAGCTGTTTTAACTCAAAGGTGTGTTGGATATCAAAAAGGCATTATTTTTGCAGGGCAAATTGTGCCTTATAGCAAATGATACAAGATATGTATTGGTAGTGGTGGTATAATGTTTGCTGGCATAAACAAAGTACGCTACTAAATCATCCCTCAGGAAGTGTAGCACAGAAGCCAGAACTAATCCCTCAGTTACGAGTTGCCTTCCTTCTCCTATTCTGAAAATCGTTTACTAAAGCATCTGCCTGATACAATGGTGGAAATTACATTACATATAATTAAACTAAAAGTTTTGATGCTTAAGTGGTGAGGAATTTCAGTGTCTACACCACCAGTGGATTGAGCCCTGCAATTACAGCCACTTGAATTGTCATGTTTGATGTCAAAATACATGCCCCATCTTTTAAGTGTTAAGCCTGGGGACTCAGATGTGGGTATTTACCTTCACACATGTGTGGAGTTACCCTTCAGCCATCTCACATTCGCAGAGCAACATTAATGTGACTGCAAGTAACATGACTCCTCCTTGGATACTCTCGCTTTCTCACCAGGCCTAAATACATTTTCTTTCTTACTCTAGAGGCCCCTAAGCAGGAGTTATGTTAAGGCCACCCCAGATGGAGGTGGCAGAGTTCAGACACATTCCTGTTCTTGGCTCTTCCCACACCTAAATAGAATCCCACCTTGTCCTTGATGTCAGATTAGCCTTTGCAGTCTCAAGAATGGGGAGAGCTCTGCCTCATCCTCTGTATACCAGGATCGTCACTAGACTAGTAGAACAGCACTTCTCATTTTAATTTTTATTGCAAAGTTTTCTATTTTTATTATTTTTCAATAGCACTATGAGATTTTATTGCATGTCCTGCTTGCAATTCATATGTTAATTGGCTTTCAAACTGCCTGCTGTCAGAGAAATCTGCTGCTTTGCCAGAATTGTTGATTTGAGTTCAGTCTAAGGCCAGTACTTCTCTGTGCTGTATTTACGAGATTGTTTTCCATAACCTATTCCCCCTCAGTTTCCTTGCAAAGCCCTCAGATTTGCAGATGCATTTACTCCTTCAGATATTTTGATAGTTCTAATTGGCGTACATCTTTGACATTGTGCAATCGTCTTCAATTATCTGTTTCCATTTTAGAAGTTTTTAAATTGCCCTTATGAAAGTGCACTGTCAACAGAGACTAGGAATAAAGGTAATCCTGAGAATAGCAGACCCCAAAATGCATGATGATGAGGTTTGTTAATTACTGAAGTGGAATTAGAGTGTATAATTAAGATAAAATTATCCAGTTCATAGACTGAGAATGTCAGAATATGGCCCTTCAAATACATCACTCATCTATTCTGCAATTCTTTTACTCTTAATTTTACGGCATATTAGTTGTCTCAGTAAATATCACCTGTGAGCTGAAAACGTTTTTATCTGAAGAAATGATTTATAAAAACGAAAGCGGGTTCTGTTACGGTAGTTAAATTCCCTGGAAATAGTCTGGAAATTACTTGCTAATGCTGAGAACACTCGAAAGGTTTCAGGTTTTTAGAGCCATTAGTGATATTGCCTTATTAACTACCTTACCTCACACAGGTGTGAATGAATTATGTTATACATCAGCTTTGAATTACTGTACATTCTAAAACTGCTTAATATTGGAGCGAAAAAAGGTTTTTTAAATTACATAGTATTACAACATTTATCTTGTGATTTTTTTGATAGCCCAGATTATGAGAATGGACTGTAATACTTCATTTAGCATGCAAAAACATTGCTGCCCTCTACTACTGGCAGCCGACCTTGTTGGTACAATGGGATGACCTTGGCCATCTGCAAGACCCAATCATCTGCTCTCTCAGTCCTCCTCCTCTAGGGAGGACCAGGGAAATGGAAAAGCTTGTTGGTCGAGATGAGGACAGGGGCATCACTGGCCCGTTATCATGATGGCACAAAACAGACTCAATTTGGGGAAAAGTAATTCAATATATTGCGCATTAAAATAGAGTTGGATGTTTCACAAAAAAAATCCACAACTGTCCTTTGCTGACCAGTGAGAGAGGCTAGAATGTGAAGTATACAACTACAAGACTAATTTGATTCATATGCATGAGATGTCCTATTCATACTGGATGTTAGGTCACTCCAAAGCCTTCTCTTTTTAAGGTCAAAAAATCACAGCTCTCTCAGCCTTTCTCCATAGGACACGTGCTCCATCCATCTAATCACCTTGGCGGACCCTCATCTGGACTTGTTCCAATAGGTTGATGTTTCTCCTGTGCTGAGGCCCCCAGGGCTGGATGCGGTACTCCGGGTAGGTTCTCACCAGAGCAGAGCGAAGGGGCAGAATCCCCTTCCTCACCCTGCTGCCCACGCTGCTTTTGGTGCAGCCCAGGACATGCTTGCCTTTCTGTGCTGTGAGTGCACATTGCTGGGTCATGTCCAGCTGTTCGTCCACCAGCACCCCTGAGTCCTTCTCAGCAGAGCTGCTCTCCATCTGTTCATCCCCCAGCCCGTGTTGATACCATCAGGGATTGGGGTACAGTTTGGTTGGCCTTTCTTTTTTGACCCATGTGCTTATAGAATCCCTTCTTGTTATTCTTCATATCCATTGCCAAATTCCATTCCATCTGTGTCTTGGGTTCTCTGATCCCTATGCATCCAAACTGTATTCTTGTACTTCCCACAGGTAACCTGTCCCTGCTTCCACTGACAAGCATTTCTTTCTTACTTCTCAGTTTGAGCAGCAGGTCCTTTCTCAGCCTTTTCAGTTTCCTGCCTGACTTGTCTGATTTCTTACACTTGGGGATGGACGACTCTTACACTCTAAGAAGTGTTCTTAATTTTAGTTGTGTCCTTATTTGTAATAAAAATTACGTAACATGAAATATTTTTGCACGTTAATAATTTTCTTTTTCACTGTTTATCTCTACATCTTTTTCCCCTTGAATACTGGTAGGTAAGACTGAGCTCACCACATGATGTGTTATGAAGTTCATTATACATGTGTGAAGAGTCTTACTGATTTCAGTGGAACAGCTTATCTGTGTAAAATACGTCATATGTATAAACTTTTGAGATTTGAGTCCAAGTATTTATATTTGGATTCCATATAGGAAGAAAATGAACCAAAGGAAAATTAATTCTTTCTTTAATATTTCCCATGGTTTGATGGAAAATGTTTTTTTTTCAATGCATACAATGAAACCATAATGACAGTAGTTCCTTAGACGCATAACACTTCATGTCTCCTTAAACTTGCACTGTGTACTTGTCATAATTTTGAAACAAACCTGGACAATTATTCTTGTATATAGTCAACAAACAGAACCACAATACTATGGTTTATCACATGATTGATGCTTTAAGAGAGATGTTTGAAAGTGGAAATATAAACACTAGGATACATGAAATCAGTCTGTATGATCAGTTCTCTCATTTTTTGTGTCAGATCTTAGTGAAGATTGCAGCTACATTCCTTAGAAACATAGTCTGTTACATTTTTGCCTGAAAATGAAAAATTAAAACTTTACAGAGGCCTCAACTGAGTTTTTAAAAAGTCTCATTATGTGGATGGTTATACACTTTAAGTTTGTATCTTTCTGGATGGATCACAAACATAATTAATCAACCCAAGACATTTTTAAAGTATCTGTAGCAATTTCCATCAGTTGAAAGATTTAGCAGTACTTCATGGATAAACTTGTTTCCCTCCTGTATTTTAATTGTGCAGTAATAATATGTTAGTTTATAATCTAAGGATAATTTCCATTATTGATTTTTTAGAGTTGAAATCATTCCACATCCAAAACATCAGATGCTTTTAGAAAAAAATCCAATTACAAAAAACTCTTCTGCACCATACTTGACTTTTCTTAAACAAGCAAATGATAATCAGATAATGTTTAAGCTTTATTGAGTGATTTTCCCCCCAGTAATCTTTCAGTGCTCATCAACATTAAGTTATGGAGAAAATGCTACTTGGATTGATAGTGGTTTTAATCCTTATTTTGTAAGCCAAATTACTTATTTTACATTTTTGCACTAAGCAATATACTTGAAAATGCAGAAATCTCTATAATTTACTAAGTTAATGGCTTTCTCAGCTCTACGCCACATTATTTTCTGCGGGAAATAGCAGACCTTAAGGATGGCATCTGATGATGCTGGCTTAATTTGCAGATAGCCCGCTCACAAATCTGAATTTTTGAAGATCCATTACATCCTCTTTTTGAAATCATCCTGCACAACATGACTAAACCCATATACTTTTGTTTTCCTGGGGAAAACTGTGTAAGGAAAATAATATTCAGTTTAAGTATCTATTTTTGAGCCAGTAGTCATCTATAAAAACATTTCTAAGGTTTGAGGAGTACGACTTTTTGAAAAATTAAAAGGAGCATATAAACATCAGTTGTGACATTCAACATTTTTCTGCAATCCAGTGATCTTCTCCAGTTGTCCTGCTCTTTGGGAACTACGGAACATATGAATTCTATGACAGTCATAATAAAAGGAAAAGGTGTCCTTCTGTATACTAGCTCTGGGGTTTTTATTCACAGAAGGTGGACCTGAGAAATGATGACTGGTTGGCTTAAAAGGTAAAGCCTTTTCTGCAACACTGTGTAGATGCTGCAAAAGACATGGAGCCCAAACATGGTTATTCCGGAAGAAAAATGTGAGAAGATATTCTATGAAGACAGAGGGAAAACAGATAAACAAAACCATGAAAAACCTCACTTTAAATGCAAAGTTTTAAATACAACTTCCCAAAGACAAAGAAAATTGCATGACAATTATTTGTTTCAGCTTGGCTGGAACACACCACTCTTAAAGATTACCTAAACAATTATTTAACTTATTAATTATTTATTAATTACAGTGAGATGTAAACACAGAATTGCTTGCAGCAGTATTCCAATACTACTCCAAATAGAAGTTTTGAGAGGAGAGAGTTTTATTTTTGCCCTGGATTTTGTCTCGTTAAATGTTAGCTTCAAAGGAAAGCAATTCCAGAAACACTGTTTGTAAGGAATGTTAACCTTTTTATTACTAGGTATGTAACAATGTAGGAATGTGACAACATGTGTCTATTTCAATAATATATGTAAGTAGAGCAATCTACCCAAATGAATATCTAGCTATCATGTCTCATAAGAACATCGACCTTTGTCTTCCTGTGTCTTACAGGAAGAAAAGTAAATATTGACACCCTCAGTTAATACCTGTAAGCAAGTAAATGCTCCATAGAACACTATATCACTGCCACTGGCCAGCTAAACTAGCCGTACAGAATCTTGGAAAAACATCTGTATCACCAGTTTCAAACATCTATTTCATACTGAGTAATGTATGTTTGTGTATATGAAAGACTGTATTCAATATTTCATCTGCCTGTTTCAGAAGTGCATTTAAATGGCAAAATGTCTGTCAGCTATTTTTAATAAAAACACCTTTTTTTTCTGAAAATTAGTGGTTTTTAAAAGGCATATGTGCTACAGAATTAAACTTGCCTAACTTCTGAGTTGTTTCCAAATGCAGTTTCGATTAAAAATCTCTGGTTTAGATATAAAATAATTTTGAAATCACAGGAGAGATCTGCCGTTATAATCTTTGGTTTTTACTGTTGAATATAAACAAAGAAACAAACAAACCAGCCTGAAAATGGTTGTCATGACCTGAACTGTAGGGAAGTTAACTAATAACAGGTGTCCTTGCATTTGAAAGTAAATTTGGATTTAGAGTAAATTATCTCAAACGTTCACACCTGCAAAAGAGACTCCAGCCAAAATCCTAACCCATTTTTTGTGAAGCCTAAGTTAATAAATGACGGCATCCTGAAATTCAATAGACCAGTCGTATTTCCAGCTTCACTCAAGTCTAAAAGGTTTATATAACTGTATCCTGGTCTGTGATAACTACACCTCACTGAAGTTCCATAATCTCTAAAAAGTACATTTTTGCATCTTAGCTGTTCTAAAGCTTTTACTTCTGAGAAAGATATTAGGTGCACTTTGAAATATGATTTCTTCAACTTGATTTTTGCTACTGCAAGTTTGATGAGACACATATTTCTTCAAATTGGCAGAACACTAAAGAACTTATTTCTGTACTGTAGTGCCCTGCCTGCATTACTTCAATGTGATTCCTGCTTTTCTTTGACGTATTTTTATGGTAGTTATTTTTGGCTAGTAATCCACTTTTAAACTGCTTTCAGAAACACTGCTCTTATCACAAAGTTCAGTTTTTCAAATCTCCGTAATGTATGGCTTTATTTCCTTCTTAAAGATTTTTTACAGTCTTGATTTCGTAATTACTATGAATATTTTTGTCATTTTTTTCCTTAATTTTGTCCTGCTTATATTTAACTTCCTTATTAAATCAGTCCTACCCTGCTGTCAGAGCAGTTTTCCTGTCATTCTTTGAGCCATGCACCTTACTGTTGTCCTCCAGACTCATTTGGTACCTCAGGATTAATGAACAATATTGTTGGGGTCTTACAGACCGCACGTGGTTGGGAGCTTATTAACTAAACAACCTGGATTGTGAAGTGTATTCTTTAAGCATGGCTTCTGAAAGGCTACTCAGAGTTTGGTATCATTTTATTATAATTAAATAGAAATCTTTGCCAGAAATCTTTGAGCTGAGTGTTGCGGCCAGCATTATTCACATAGGGCTATGCATATTGCAAATTGCAATTGACAGCAATTGCTCCTTGCTGTTAAGTGGTGAAAAATGGATATTAGATTTCCTCATGAAATAAAATGGGATAATGAAGAAGATGCAATGGTTAAAAGGATGGTCTTCTAAGGATGAAGAGTTCCTTTGAGGATGGTCACTTTTCAAAAAAACAGCAGTAGTGTGGATATTGCATTATGGAGTTGTAGGGTTTTGGTGGTTCTTTTATTTTAATGGGACAGGGTACAGTTTTTATTAATGACTTGGGCTTGATTCTGCCTTCAGTGTTGTACCATGTGGAATTTTTTTGGATGTAGTTAATCAGCATAAAGATGGCAAAATAAAATCTACCAGCATTATTTTTTCCTTCTGGTTCACTTAGGTGATAATTTTATCAGAAATTAAGCAAAACATATGTTTTCGTTCCATATATGTCACTTTGGAGTTACTGTTACTGCCTCGTTTTAGAGGAAAAGACTGGTCTATACTGAAAACTGAATTCTTTTGGAAAAATTGGGGCTTTTTTGAGTATAACAAAAAATGCAGCTGAAGTTCAGCAAGAAAATATATAAAACAGAGACTTGTCAATGAGTAATGTATATATTTCTCCTTTAGACTTAAAAAACCCCAATGGTTCTTTAAAACCTTGTATTAAATGCAAGAGAAGTCTTAATCATAAAAGAGTGTTCTTATCCATACTGGGTTTTTTTGTATGACACACTGAAGTTCTGAGTAATTTTTTAGGCAAGTCGAAGTCCCTTGGAAATATTTTCACAGCTGAAGTGGTGACATAATCTTAACTATAGCAGTGTGATCATACAATAATTAAAATTAAAAAAAAAAAAAATTGATCTCAACAAAACAAAAATAAGTGAAAAGCATGTATCTGTACTTGCATTTCCTGAAGGGATATCTAAGTTTTGGGTGCTGCCAAGGTGCACTAGTTATCTTGAGATTTACTTTGCAAAAAATAAATGAAGATTTTTTTTCTTGTTTTCAGCAATGCTGCTCAGTTTCTACTAAGAGCATTGCATATTAGCCTGTCAAGAAAAACCATCACCTAGCAGCTCCAGATATCGTTCTAACATTCTTTTATGGGTTTCTACCAATGTGCATATGCCATTAAGACAGAGTATTCTGATGTAGTCATGTCTGTCTGTGTGTGTCTCTGCCTGTGCACTGCACAATTATGTACACCAGACTTTTGATTTCATGAGTAGCACGGAAATTTACATATAAAGTGGCTTCTTTGCTGCTCACCCTGGTGATAAGTATTACATTTTTAACACATAGCAGTTTGTTCAAAATTCGGTTCCAGTTCTCAGGGTACATTTTCCTGCAAGGTATCTTATTTCTTCAGATGAAGAAGGACAAGAGGTTATGTGTGCTGAGTATTTTAGAACTACTTTTTCTAAGTCATTGATTTTGTTTACCATTATACTCTTCCCTGTTTCTGTTTGGAGCTGAAAGAATTCTCCCTTACATTCTGACATAAGGATGTATCATTTTGAAGTAGAGATAACCAGATCTCAGGCAAGAATCATGCAGTTGCAAACACAGCAGCATCTAACAGCACAGTGGTTTGAACCATGCACAATCATACTTTACTGTAGGTAATCACAGCAGAAGGATTAAACTGAAATCTACTGTTTTCTTGGGATATTTGGGGTGTAATGCATTGTTGTGGTTTAACCCCAGACAGCAGCCAAGTCCCACACAGTTGTTCACTCGCTCCTCCACCAGTAGGATTGAAAAGAGATCAGAAGGGTAAACCTGGAGAACTCAAGGGTTGAGACAAAGACAGTTTAAGAGGGAAAGCAAAAGTCATGCACACAAGCAAAGCCAAACAAGGAATTAATTCACTGATTCCCAAGGGCAGGCAGGTGTTCAGCCATCTCTGGGAGAGCAGGGCCCCGTCACATGTAACGGTGACTTGGGAAGACAAACACCATCGCTCCAAAAGTCCCCCCATTCCTCCTACTTCCCCCCACTTTATATACTGAGCATGAGTTCATATGGTCTGGAACATCTCTTTGGTCAGTTCGAGTCACCTATTCTGGCTGTGTCACCTCCCAGCCTTTTAAGCACCCCTAAATTCCTCACCAGCATGGCAATAAAAAAAGCAGAAAAGGCCTTGGCTCTGTTTAAGCCCAGCAAGAACAAAAAACATCTCTGTATTATCAACCCTGTGTTCAGCACAAAACACAGCCTCATACCAGCCACTGTGAAGACAGTTAACTCTACCCTACCCAAAACCAGCACATGCCTGTGTGTGCGTGTGCTACCTCTAATAATCACTGGTTCTTCATCTTCTGCTGTTTCTCTTTGTACTCTGACTTCTGACTCCTTTTTCCTTTGTTGATACTTGTGGAGAGTGCGGCAGAATAAGTAGTACTGGGTAGGTACTTAGTAAATATTCCTGCACAATGAGACAAGAAAGAATACTAGGAGAAGAAAAGAAGGAAATACATGGGAGGAGCAATTAATCTGTAAGATATTACCTGCTAATTAGAATGGGAAAGAATTACCACTACAATGGAAATCAGCATCATGAAATGTTTGTATCTTAAGCTTGTGAGCCTGCCTCATATAAATTAGAGTCTGCTGTAATCCTGAAGATTCAGCCTGAGCCGAGTGTTCAGGCTGTTAATAAACCATCACGTCTTCTTTCTAATGTCTGGGGTTTGAATCTCTAATAAATAGTAATAGAAACAAAATTTCTATCAAATCAATGATAAAAAATTATTGCCTTTATGAAAATAAGTTTTCCAGACGAATTTCACCAAACCAAGTCAGATGATTTAAGCAACGATTTGAAATTGCTGAGAAAAGCTAATAGAATATCTGAGTTCTGTGTGGTGACATTTGTCCACACACTGAGAGTATTACAGGTGTTTAATGCTTTCAGGTGGAAGAGAAGGAAAATAAGGGAACTGGTGTGTTCATTATACTGTATGCTGAAGCTAAACATCAATGATTCATTTATTCTTTGTTCATGTATTCATGTATAGTTCCTTTTTGTGAAGTCTGCTTAGGGGGTGAGCTATATATGAAACAGTTAAAATTTTCACAACTGAAGTGTAATCTCCAAAACTTAAATATGAAAAGGGTTTCCTAGGCTGATAACAATTTAGGCCATATTTAGGCAGCTGTAGTCTTAGTATGTATAGTAGGAAAATTATGTTGAGACGAATTCCAGAACAGTTTTCTAGAAAATAGCAGAAGCAAAAGGCAGAGGAAAGTTTTTAGGCCATGTTTTTGGAGACAATGTCCATCTGATGATGAAGATTCTCAGCAAATAACTGTAGAAATAGATATAGAAGTGATTTCATTTGCTGAAAATGGCATTATAATTAGAATATACTGATGTCATTTTGTCCACATTCCAAATAATCAAGTTCCTGTTGGGAGGTTCCTTTATGCAGTAAACTTCTAATAACTTGGGCAAACTTCTGATAACTTGGGCAAACGTATGACATGAGAAGCCCTGCTCAGGTGTATAATTTTGTGAAAATTACAATTACCATATGCTTGGAATAAACCATCTATAAGCTGAAATTTTGAGAAGCTACAGTGCGGTCAGTTCAGATCTCAGTGAGAATGATGAAAAGTCTGTCTTTGATGTGTGACTAATTCAGGTCTCTGAATAGATGGAGGAAGACATCAGAACTCTTCCCCCTGCTCCTCTGGCTTATATTTCACCACGAAGCATCACCAAATGGAATCAACACCATTCAGTAAGAACAAGCAAATAGCTGGCATTGTAATTAGCCCTGTGTTACTACTGCTGTAAAGTGTCACTTCACATTTAGCATGGATATATGTCACAGGATGGTACAGTTGTCTAGTAACTCCCTTAAAAATATGTATTCAAAGGAGAAAAATTTGAATAGCTGTAACTTCAAACTTAAAATTTATAGGTTTTTTTCCACTTCGGTGCTTTGATTGACAAAATTCCCATTTTCTGAAAAGTAAATTTCACTCTAACTAGCATAGAAATTCTGAAACAGAGTACACACTTTAGAAATATATCATTAAAGCTAAAAATATGAACTAGTGTTGCCTTTTTGTCACTTTTACCCTTACATAATAATAATTTAATAGCTGAACTATATTATCACCTTCTTGCCCTTCTTGCCCTGCATCTTTCCCTAAAACAAAAGTACTGACAATTCTGAATAAGCTTTTGCATTTCTTGAAACCAAAATCCTTTAACTTTATAGGGCAGAAAAGGCTTTTGCTGTTCAAGTGGAAAGTATATTACATTGTTCTCTAAAAGTTTAAAACACCCGTGTTCTTAATATAACTGTAACTTCTTAAAAGCTTGAAGAATAGAACTCAAAATTAAGTTTATTTCCGAAGAATTTCAGCCAAAGCCTATCTTGAAGCCTTATGTACCTAAAGTACACCGGCAGAGAACTATGCCACTTTTTTCTGCCCAGCTGCCTGGAAAATGAATTAGAGGCATGTAAGAAATGCAAAGAAAAAGACTATGACAGAGTGTGATTTGTAGAAGTAACGGCTGGTGACTGTCATCCACAAAAATAACCCTAAAGTAATAAGTAAAGGCATCACAAAAGAGAAAAAGACATTAATAATAAAGTCTCTGTTGCCAGGTTTCATGGTTTGTTTTTTTCCCAAATATTACATTTCAAAAGCTAACCTGAATTGTCCTTCTTGACATTTAAAACAGCAACTTCATAATTAACATTATGTAACAAGTCCTAGGCAGTACCCTTTCTGTGTCATATATATTAAAATAATCTGGTTTACTCTCTGTTTAACATTTAATTTGTGTGTCACCTAATTTTCAGAGAGAAATGTGACAAAGAAACAAGATGAAGGGACTGAAATGTCTGGCCATACATGATGTCTCTGAAATACTATTCAACAGCAGACTTGTGGAAGGATGATAGTCTGTCATTTTCACACTGAAATACAAAAAATTCACAGTAAGCCATGTTGGTCACAAATTAGAAGCATAAGTTAAAGAGAGCTAGAATCAAATCAAATAAAATAACCATCCCAGCAAGTAATGCAGATTCTGCATGCAGTGAGTCTTCAGACAGTCATTTATCACTGTATGCCAAGACACATAAACAGGCAGAAAGAGACATTAAAGCATGGTGGGAGGCTCCAATTTCTCCCCTTCCCTCTTCCTCTGCTATGTACATGGACCAAACATAACTCCAGGATGCTAACCAGTGAAAAAGGTTTTAAATGTGGTGATTATTTGTTTAATAGAACAGCTGCACAGGGAGCCTGCAAGAGGAGGTGTGACCTGTGATTTGCCAAGCACTGCCAAGCAGTGTCCAAGGTCTAGCTAAAGATTTTATCGATGACTAATAACTTTAACAACGATTGTCATCATATTTAGCTTCCTCATAGGATTTACAAAAGTCAGTAGGTCCACTGAAAAGTAGCCTGTGTAAAAATGAAGACACTTTTAAGGAAGAAACCAAAGAACAAAACTAAGGGAATTAAATCCTTATAGGTTTTATGGCCATTATTGAAGGAAACCTTCCAAAAAGTGCAGCATTAATGAATACAAAAAAAGGTGGTTTATCCAAAAGATAAGAAAAATCATTAGACATAGGAAACTATCTCTAAAAAGCTGAAGAGAGCGTTTTCAGAAAGAAAGTAGAAAATATGAGGAACCTTGGCAAAAAAAAAATCAAAAAAGAAAAAAAGAAATTAATCCAAAAGACTTTGAAAAGCAATTGACATAGGAATCAACATAAACAGCAATACCTTCTTCAGACAGGAAAATAAAAAAAAAAACATTTAGCAAGTCTGCTCATCTAGTTGCAGATCAGGTTGTTAAAGAGAGCTTAGAGAAGGCAAGACCTGTACAGAAAACTAAAATTATTCAAGAGGTTACACTATGAAAGAATGACAGCAATTCACATGCTAGAACTCATCATAGCAGATGGCTCAGCAGAGGATAAGTCTGAAATTGAAGAGGATATGGAATAAGTCGATAGCATGAACACTCACAAGTCAGCAGGATTGGAATGGCATTTACTTTCTAGCAGAACTTAGGGATAGAGCAGATAAATCACTAATAGTATTTTTAAGCAGGAGTTTATCAGGTTCCTTGCTACCAAGCTAGAGTAGAAAATGTAGCACTGACTTTAAAAACAAAAGCTCTAGAAAGATATAGCAAAGTACAGATCTATCAGCCTGACATTAGTATTAAACCAGTTAAATAAAAACTATGTTAATTAGTCAGCAGCTGGATTTGCATAGTCTGTTTGAGAATGGATTTTTTTTTTTTAAGAAGACCTCCGTACCTCCTTCTCTTAAAAGTTTTCTGAAGGAATTAGCAAAGATGAAGATAGGATTGATTCATATATCTCCCAATTGACTTTTCAAACAGTTTTTTGAAACATCTCCCAAAGCTTGTTTAGCCACTTCTGCTTTATAACACCATTGTTTTTAAAAGAAATCCCAAACAGTGACAGCTAAAGTAAGGATAACTTCAAAATGAGCTCAACAAATGTAACAAGGATATTTAAATCTAGAGAAAATAAACTAATAGAAATATTCAGCTCTTTCATCTTTTCATAACACATTTGAAAGCTTTAGGGTTATGACCTCCAAATTTTCAGACATGAAGAATGTTAGAACTTAAACCCATTTCTCCTTCTGGATTCCATCTTGGGTTTGGTTCTGGGTTTTTTCCCAATGTAATTTATGTTTCTGCTTATTTCTTAAATGGAAGTACCAAGTCCTGTTTGGACCTATTGTTATACAAAAACACTAATATCTGAGAAAAGTCTCCTTCCTTTAGAAATCTTTCTGACAAGGAAAACTCTCCAGTATGGCAACTGTAAGTATATAGACAATCATTGCATTCTTAATAGGGGATATCATTACAGAATTCATATTCTCAAAATGAGGACCTTGGGTATCACGCCTATTGTTTGTGTTGAAAATGGCTTTTCGGAAGCCTTTCCTGTCTTTTACCTGTGCAATTGCAGTAACTCTTTAGAAAAATACAAATGCTAAATTGTACACTTGCTATGTTGGATTTTTTGGTGGGAGGGGGGGTTGTTTGTTTGTTTTGGGTCTTCTTTTAAAAAAGACCCCACATCTTTAAATAAGATTTGTAAAAATAAATGTCTTTTTTTTTAGCTGAATGCTAAATTAAATTTGCAGTGCAGGAATATTTAGGTCACCTCAACAGGTGAAAGTAAGCTGCTGGAGCCAAGAACAGAATCTAATCAGACTGTACACACTGTGGACAGATTATGTTTAACAGCATTTTTCTGATGAAGAAAAATCTTTGGATAGATTTTTGAAACATACTTTAGTGAAGATTAAAGCGCCTCATTATATTAGGATAATTAGAGATTCCAGCTGTTAGTAAATCAAGAGAGAATCTCACTAATTTTCAGTGCAACAGTTGGTATTTCCTTTGGCTTCGTTTCCAGTTAAAGAATGTTCATTATTGCATACAGATGTTCAGCCTTCACAACTTTCTTTTTCTGATATAATAAGCTTATTAGTTTATTCCACTTCAGCTTAGAGAATACTATTAGTGATAGGTTTTGTCAAAATATTCTTCATGGGCATTGTAATACGGAGCCAAGCTGCATTTTCTTGTTTTCCTACTGCATGGTGTTGATCATATCAAGTCTTGGCTCCTACAGTATATCATATTTTATGCTATGAGGATATTAAGAAAACATCTAAATTTGTTTTACTTCAGACTATCAATCCTTTTTTTCTGTGCATTATCAAATGCCACAGCAGTACTTTAAAGTCGTATCTGCAAAGTCACTGTGTTATGGAAGTTGTAGATATCAGACGTTGGCGTCAGAGGCATCAGCTACTGTAAAGATTTTAAGGTGCTGTGCTGTTTCTCAGACATCAATTAAGCCTGGCTGAATGAAGATTCAAAGTGACACATACGATATGCTTGTGTTATGAGCTCTGTATTGAGAAAGCATCCTATAACAAGATGAATCATGTAAGAGTCATCAACTTCTGTCAGTGCTGCTATAATTTCATAAATTTTAAGTGTCAGAATTTTATAACTGTCTTCTCCTAGTGTTTAAAAATAAGCAAGGATGAATACAGGTGTATTGGTTTTGCCTGGCCTGGTTTTGGTAGCAGGGGGATGAGCTACAGGGGTGGCTTCTGTGAGAAGCTGCTAGAAGCTTCTTTCATGTCCTGCAGATCCAATCCCTGATGGCTCCAAAGATGGATGTGCACCCGGCCAAGGCTGGGACAATTAGGAATGGTGGCAATGTCTCTGTGGTAACATATTTGAGAAGAAACAAAACAAAAAGTTGTTGTGCAGTTTTAATTGTAGCCAGAGAAGAGCTGAGTGAGAACCTGTAAGGAGAACAACATGCAGGCACCAAGGTCAGTGAAGAAGGAGGCAGAGGAGATGTTCCAGGTGCTGGAGCAGAGATCCTCTGCAGTCTGGGGTACAGACCATGGTGAAGCGGCTGTGCCTCTGCAGTCGATGGAAGTCCATGCGGATGCAGAGATCCACTCACAGCCCTTGGAGGAGCTCCACGCCAGAGCAGGTGGATGCCTGAGAGGAGGCTGTGAGCCTGTAAGAGACTCATGGAGACAAGGCCCCTTGAAGGACTGCATCCTGTGGAAGAGTGACCCACGTTGCAGCAGTTTTGGGAGGTCTGTCTGCCTGTGAGAGGGACTCACGTTGTAGCAGTTTGCAGGGAGCTGCTGCTCGTGAGGTGGAGCCACGTCAGAGAAGTTAGTGGAGAACTGTGTCTTGTGAGAGGGACCCCACAGTGTGGCAGGGGAAGGACTCCCCTCCCTGAGCAGCAGAAGAAAACCTCAGGTGATGAACTGATCATTACCCCCTGCCCTGCCTCCTTGTGCTGCTGGGGTGGGACACAGGACTGGGAAGGAGGTAGGGGTGGGGAGAAGGTGTTTTAAGGGCTTGTGTTACTTCTCATTATCCTGCTCTGATTTTGTTAGTGCAATAAATTCAGTGCCTATCTCTAAGTTGAGCCCGTTTTGCCTGTGACCGTATTTGATGAGCAATCTCTTCTGGTCCTTATCTCAACCCATGAACCCTCTGCTAAATTTTCTCTCCTCTGTCCAGCTGCGAAAGGGAAGTGAGTGAGCAGCTTTGGTGGGTGCCTGGCACTGGGCCAGCGTCAAGCCACTACAACAGGCTGTTCAGAAATTTAGTTAATATATTGTGTAATTTGCAGGTATTGTGAACATGATACATCCCTCATTGGAAATGACCCTATATCTCTTTGATGTAAATTTCTGAGATGTTTGTACAGATGAGATTGCAATAAAGATAGCTTTTATACCTGTCCTGGTTTTAGCTATGCACACACATGCAGCTTTAACTTGTGAGGTAGCTTTAAGCTGACAGGCGCACTGGATCAAATATTCTTCTCTGAGCTATGCAGCTAAACTTTATAATATGTGAAAAGAAAGAGATGCTCAAAGTGTATGATTGATCTTAATCTAAAGAAAATGTCTGAAAGAGGTTATAAGATTCATGTTCTAAAATTATGTTTCATTTTATTGACTGAAAAACTGAAGTAGCTCTCTCAGATGCAGACTCATACAGAGTAGATACTGAAATACCGAGAAGGAGATGAATCCCAATATCAGAAAATCAGTTTTCTTACATTCTGTTTTGAGCACAGTACTTCAACTGCAGATATTGTGAATTAACTATTTCAAAATGTTGAGCCACAGTAACTCTCCAGCTGTTCTGTATTTGGACATTAAATATACTCCTCAGAAAGGAGAAAACAAAGAATTTGCCCCTTGTCATGTGATAAAATGTTCATATAGTAAAACGGCCCAGAGCCAATGAGAAATATATATGTTAATGAAATGCTTAAGTATTTATATGGAGTCTCCAATTTTTTTACAGTGTCTCATTTTCAAAAAGCCCTACTAGTTACTGGTATTCATAAGACACCAGTAACTAGTAGAGCTTTTTGAAAATGAGAGCTGTTATATAAAGGAAAGCATTGGAATTCTTGCTAACAGTTGCACAACACATTCACAAGGGTGCTGTATCAGCTGAACCAACAGTTGTGGTGGCTGGGGGGCCAGAGAACCCAGGTACAGAGGGAGCCCGCTGGTGGGCAGGCTCCAAAGTGCAAGACTCCCCTTTACCTCAGTGAGAAAGGCCTCTCCCATTGACCCTATGGAGATTCGGTCTGTCTGACTGGCCAACAGACAGACACCCCTTGCTTCCCTTAAGAGGATGTAATCCAGCCCCACTCCACCCCCTCCTTATCCCCATTGTTATTGTATTACCCCACTCCCTCCTGTATCCCTTTATAAGGCTATCCCAAACGGAAGTGCGTCCCTTGCTCCCTTGCCTCCTTGCCTCTTTGCCTCCCCCCTTGCCTCATCCCTTGCTCCCTTGCCTCCTTGCCCCCTTTCCTCCTCTCTCATCCCCTTGCCCCCCCCTCGCCTCCTCCCTTGCCCCTTGCTGCCTTGCCCCCTCGCCTCCTCGCCTCCTTCTCATCCTTGGACTGCATCGAAACAGATCAGTAATAAACTTCAGTGCTCTATGCAAGGGCCACCTCGAACTCTTTGCTTTCAGCGACGCCTGAGCTGGCCAGCTCAGTGAGAGTGGCTGCGTGTCTCCACCGCACTGGTGAGAGAGCTGGCTTGCAGGGTGCCAAGAAGCACCACCAGGGGTTCCTTAGCTAAAGGTTCCCCTTGGAACAAGCAGCAGTTATTCCATCAACACCCACACGGTGATACAAGGGTACTAATGAAATAGCAATTCATTAAAAAAAGCTAAATATTTAATTTCTTTACACAATACTAATTATTTTCTGGCACTCATTGCTACAAGCTATGACTAGCGCAAAGTCTGTAGCATTAAAGGATTAATTCTTTATACTACTGAGGGTACACCCTTAGATAAGATAAATCCCCTCAGGAACAGGAGATAAAATCTTCATGTTTCCAAGCATAAGGAAGAGATTTCCTGTGTGGTTGGACTACATTTCCAAGCAAGTTTGCCTGCCACTTAGCTAACATGATGATAAAGACTGCTTCCTACCTTTGCTGACACCTAAATTTTGATTAATGTCATATTAGGGAAATTTTACTATAACTTTAGTGACAATCCAATTTTATCTTCTTGTTTACCAAGCGCAGGGAGGTTCTTTGTTTTTCTTTGAATCATTTATGAGCACTTGGCGTTGAACAAAATCTTAAAGAGATGGGCCATCAGATCTGGCATGGGGATTACCAGATTTTCAGCACACTAATTCAAACTGTGCTGAAAACTGTAAGAGGTACATTCTTTAGAACAAAACCTGCTTGGGTTCACTTCTGATTGAAGCTTCTCTGTGATCTTTTTTAAAATTAATTAATTTGCATTTAAGATACTGTACTTTAGCCCTTTTAGAAAATCCAAACAACTTAGCTTTTTGCAGGTTGGTAGCTCATCTGTCTCACAAACTATTTAAAGTTCAGGATGGTGGGGTTTTTTTCTGCTGAAAACTAGGAATTATTGTTTAATCAGAAGTTTGGTTAGTATTTTATTAGTATCATGTCATTATTTTTAAAAGTATTAAACAAAAATGAGAGAAGACATGTCTGTGCATACCAACATCATCTTCTAACAAGATCAAAATTTATCAGTCAAATCCAATACTGAGCTCGGAATGCCCTAGCCTGGCCTTCAGGTTTGGCTACACTGAAAATCCCTCACAGGATTATTTCTCGCCTTTTGGCTTTTCATATGTCACATATAGTTGACATTATATATTAAAGATGACATTAAGCTTCTGCTCATTCCGTGAGCCTTCATGTTCTTCCTTTGGAAACAAACCGTACACCTGACAGCAAACATCACAGAGTTGAATGATCAAAGATGATAGTTGTTGATAAGCAAAACGAAGAAGGATTAAAGAAAGCTGAAAACATGCTAGAGTGTAATTTTATTTTTAAATTAATACAAATATACGCAAATTGAACTTTACGATGGCTTTTAAACCTGAAAAAACTTGTAAGCTCAACACAGTCTGATCTGAAACTTGTGCACTTAAATCTAAAATATGTAACAGTTGCTGTCTTGCTTCAGAATTAATGGTTTGGGACTTTTTTACTTGTATCTTTTTTTGGTTCATTTACTTTGCAAAGTATGACATACATGAATCCCATTATCAACAAATAGATGCATATCCACATGGTCTTTCAATATCATATTATGGTGAGAGGATGACTGCAACTTTTGTGGGAATTACTTCTGGCAATTCCACAGGAGTATAGAAACAATGAGGAACATATTCATTGAAGATATTAACTTCTCTGAAATAAATCTCCTTTCAATGAATTCGTTGTATTTATTGTTCCTATAGATAGCAAACACAGGATAAAAGGATAGCCAAAAGTCAGAAATGCTGTAAGGCAAAGATTTGTTTTTATTTAAACCATGATAATAGACTTTTTTGGAGAATAATATCAGCAATCAGTTTTCTTGCTTAGATGTCAACACGAAAGTTAGCATCACTATGTGATATTCAAATGTCTGTCATCCATCAGCTTGGAGAATTTTGATTTGGCTTACTGAAAAAGTCCTGACAGATTCAGCATGTCTACAGTGTATTTCTCTAAGTAAGTCTGATTTATCCTGAATTTTGCAGTGAATGTTTTGGGTTTGGGATAGAGTTTTTACTGGGTTTTCTGTTTAGTTTGGGGTTTTTTTGCTCCATATTATAGTTCCTGTTTGCTGATTTGATTTATCAGAGCATCGGAAAGACCTTGATACACTGACAATGCTTGATGTAATTTCTCAGTGGTTGAGAGACTGGTCAATCTGTTTTACCACAGTAAAAATTCTTTCATTAAACTATAAAAAGACTTTTCACTACTGTTATGTAAGTAACTTTGGATTTCTATAGAACTTGCAGAGTCATGAAGAATGAAGTAATGTTCAGTGTTTTGGATTTTTTTTAAGCCGTTGTTTGGTTAAATATTACTAAGATGCATTTGACTTGTTGGTATTTATCTATATTTTCACATATCAGGTTTGATAAAGTGAGTTATCTTTTAACTGGTTCCTGTTATATTTGTTCACCTCTGCATATACATGAGATAGATTTTTTTGTATAATATTAAAGCATTAATATTATATGATTCTTCTCCCATGTAGTATTAAAACAGCATCCAAAATGCAATATATTTTTGAAAAAGACTGCCAAAATTTAAAAAAACCCTGGAGATTAGGAACAAGATGGGGTGCATTTCCAATTTCTATCATGTGCAAAAACATAAGAATATGACTCAATAGTAGCTTATACCATGACGGCAGCTTAACAAAGTTTTCATTTATGTTTATTTCATTAATCAAGGACATGAGATAAACACTGAGAGAGGAAAGTTTGCAGGTGATAGTAAAGAAAGCTATTAAACAAGAAAGAAAATATAAGGAAGTTGACAGAGTAAATTAAGCCAATGTGTACTATGAGACTGAAAGAAATTTTTTATGAAGGCAATGTAGTTGGAGGAGGGGATGGCACCCTTTAACTACACAACTGCTACAGATTTCAAAATTAAATGCACCCACTCCTTAAATCACTGAAAATGATCTGGTTACTAAAGCGGAAAAATCACTATAGGTTGATCGGTGAGCAATTTCAATTCAAAAGTAAAAACAAAATGCTTAATAAGGACATTAAGTCTGTAGCTGTGTTATTTACTTGAGAAGCAATATAGGGTATCTCATCTCAGAGGTCTCTCAAATTGCTCTGAAAGACTCACTATGAATATGATGAGCAGTGGGTGAGATAGTGTTTATATTTTTTAATCCAGGGAAGGAGATGTATAAGAAGCAGCATGATAAGAATGTAAAATCAGAAACAGCTTAGTAAATTTAAATTGGATGGAGGATAGAAGAGCAATGGGGTGGCAATCTACCATTCAGTTTGCAGGCTACTTCCTTTATTTATCTAAAATTACATCTTTAAGTTCAGGGTGCTTGTGCATTCACACAGATTTTAAATTTTGTAGGTGTTACAATGTGAACTTAATTGAGCTGTAAAGAGGCATAGGGACAGAATTTGAGAAAGTTATTGGAGTTTTTTAAGGTGTGAACTATGCAGGCATGAATTCAAACTCGAACTGCTGGAAGTTAAAGGCACAAGTAGATTTTGGTTGGATCAGCGTGTCAGTACTTCTATTAGAGTATGTACAGGTTTGGTCACCAGGGCTCTCATTTTATAGATGTCATGGAGGTCTAAGCTCTTAACCAGGCACCATTTTCAGACATTTTACTTCTTGGTATGCATTTGAGCAAACAGTCATGTGCCAAGCAAGCAGGCTGTGGCAGAATTCAGCACAGAAACTGAGCAGACTGACTGGGAGATACACACACTCCAAGCAAGAGTTCTGTTAAGATATCTGTCCAGCAAACAAGGAAACCACTTTAAATCTGCATGAATGGATTACTTGGCCTGAAATAACCTGATCACTTGCCTGTGTTTTGTGTACCGTGCCACTCTATAGATTGGCTGACTGTAAAATAACTTCTCTGGAAAACAACATTTGAGTTTAATGTGAAAATCAGTTGATTAGTAGTCTGGAGAAAACAGTACATTTATGTTTCATTAATTCCACAAGTTCTTCATCTGCTTTCAAGAAAAACCTGCTTTTTCATCTCAGAACTAAAATTTTGTGCAGTAAGTAAATAAGAGTAATCAAAATCCATGGCTGAATTTAAAAGTTATATTTCCCTTAACCCCTCTTCAGTCACAAACAAACACAACAGAATACTTCTCCTCCTTTTTAGACATGTTTTAAAATTTAATTTATCACAGATCATTGATACTGTTTGCCAGCCATGAACATTGGGCCATTATTTTCTTCTTGCTATGCACCATTGGTTCATATGCTGTCTAAAATGCAAAGCCAAATTAAGAACTGTTGAAAGATTTTATGAATAATGGAATAAATGAAATGATTACACAGCCTAGAATTTTAGCATCCTATTTCTATCTTGTAGCTCAATAAATCAAGCGGCAATAAAAAAACAGCTTTAATGCCTAGAAACACTTGTAACAGCGTCTGTTGTTCATATATTGGTAAATTACTGAAATTTTGCTTTAGAACATAAGATCTAGATGTTCCTGAAATGTGGAAAGAAACCAGCCTCAGTTAAAGCAAAGCTGTTCTGTGGCCTGTACATTTCCCCCCCCACACAAAAAAAGAGTGTAAAAGTAGTAGAAATAAGAAAAATATTTGACTTGATGATAGACAGGATCATCAGTTTGTTTGCTTGTGCTGTTGTAAGATACTTTCAGACAGGTAAATAATTTCATTTTTCGAAACAATATTTTACTGTTTGGTGCTATGAGACAGTTCTTAGTCTCAGCTGGATATTTTTTTTCAGTTGAATCTTCAGTGTGGCTTTCAAGGAGTACAGCAAAAAAGAATATATATACCTACCATATTTGTCTTGGCTTGGTCTCTTTTCACTGGGTTCTGACATTAATATGCATTTGTTTTTATTCTACATAGAAACTTAATTTCTGTTCTCTTTATGATGTGAAAGATAACATATGAGCCGGGTCAAGTTTTGACATACAATCCATTTTACATCTCATTATGACTACAAAGTTATAAAAAATCAAAAAAGCTTCAGATCAATCAAACTTTTGTAGCTAAAAGGTTAAGTATGTTCTTATTTAAAGAGCAAAATGTGAGTCATCTTACTGGAACGAAGAATTTCATTTTACGGATGTTATAAATTGGTACTGTGCCAACATCCGTGACATGGCTTCCTTACTGTCAACTTCATTTCCCCTCTTTTTACATTTAAATTTCAGTGAAAATACATAACGGAAATCAGGTGACTAGTTAAAAGAGCAATGAAATTGTTATTAGCATTGTGTTTTAAACACATCAAAGTTTCATGTGCCATACACCACTCCTCTGAAAGCTTATCTTCAATACCTAGAAAAAGTTGCTAAAGATTACCTACTATTGCACTCTCAGAAAATTTGCTTCTTTTTTTTTTTTCTGAAACAGATATTTTCATGTAATGCACATTCACTAATATCTTCTTCTGAATTGTAACAGAGATTTGATCCCTCTATTTTCCTTGATGTAGGGATTATGGTGTCCTAGGAGTACTAACTTATTCATAGACTATTAAGAAGAGACTTCATTTTCTTCATCTGAGTGTCAAAATAAGGTTAAATGGCATCATTCTACAAGGTGATGAACAGCATTACCCAGTTTTTCAGAAAAAGCTATCCTGAGAACAGTCTGACCAATATCTCTCGGTTATAAGCTGTCCTCGAGCATGAAAGTGCATAAATGGCAGTAAAAAAGCCTTCTATTTCCATTCAGAGTTACTGGACTAAGACTTTTTTTGGATTAGAAAGAGAGTCTTTAAAAATCAAAAGCAACTATCCATAAGAGGCAAACAAATTCTTTTTGAATCTTTCATAGCAACAAGTTTGGTGGTATAGATTTGTCAAATCATTTTGAATTTATTCAAGATATAGTTGAAGAGGTAACAGCACAAAACTTTCTCTACTTGAAATAGCAGAAAAGAAGTGAGGGCAGAAAATAACTGTTAACATATTTCTTCATACCAGATACTAATTTTTACACTCTCTTGATAAAATCTAGTGAAGAGAATTATGGTTTTTTCTCATTATCTGAAATAATTCTGTTAATTTCTTTCAGTTTAAGAAACAAAAAACACTTTAAAGAACTAACTACATCTTACCAATTGCAGGCTTCTTCCTTCCATATGGCATAAAGTCTATCCAAGCATTTTTAGGTTGCTTTTAAATTATTCCTCCATTTCTATGAACAGTGGGAAAACAGCATTGATATTAAATAATGAACAAGATTGTTGTTTTCTGGGTTTGAGTTGGTTTTGTTTGTTTTTAATGGGTGTAAGGAGAGACTGCAACTTTTTGCAGTTTACCCAGCCTTAAATTTACACTAAGATCCTTCTGAAATACCTAAGATTCAAAATTCCATTGCCACGAAAAAAGTGAAGAAGTTACTTTCAGAAATGAGTGATTTCTTAGCTGTCCATTAAACAGTGTTTCAGCTGCCTTTGGCATTGAGACAAGTTGCATAAACACATGTAAATAGATTTAAAGCAGTATGAGACTTGTGTTTAGGAAAAATGTCATCATATATGTTGTTTCAGATGACATTACTATTATAAAGTTTGTACTAATTTAGCCCAGTATGTTGAACTTTGAACTAGTATTCAAAGGTGTGATTTGAGATTTATAACTGTGCTGTATCCAGTAAGACATGCATATACATCCTTGAGAAATGGCCTGATACTCATTTTCCTTTTATCTCTCAAAGAGATGCAAGGTCAGATGTTAATCCAAAGAGAACTACAGGCCAGTGAGTATCACCACTTCATATTGTTGGTGATTGCCCAGCCCTCTAGTTTGTCCAGGTGTCTCGACAGGGCCTCCCTGCCCTCGAAAGAGTCAACAGCTCCAGTGTCCCTGCCATTTATGAAGATGTTGAAGACCACAGGGCTGAGAATAGAGCCCTGCAGAACCCCATTTGTGACAGATCTGATGTCACCCCATTCACTACAACCCTTTGTGCCCAACCCACGAGCCAGTTACTCACCCACTGCATGATGCGTTTACCCACCTGTGTGCCAGACATTGCGTCCAGAAGGATCCTGGTAGAGACAGTATGGAGAGCTTTACTGAAATCCAAAAAGAATACATCAGCTGATACTTCCTTGTCTCTAAAATGGAGAGACAAGGATTTGATGGCTGGACCACTCAGTGGATAAGGAATTGGCTGGATGATTACACCTAAAAAGTTACAGTTTGCTGCTCGATGTCCAAGTGGAGACCAGTGACAATTGGTGTTCCCTCAGGGACATGGACAGCGCTATTGAGGAAGAAATTCTTTACTGTGAGGGTGGTGAGACACTGGAAGGGGTTACCTAGAGAAGTTGTGAATGTCTGATCCCTAGAAGTGTTCAAGGACAGGTTGAGTGAGGTTTTGAGGAATCTGGTCTACTGGAATGTTCCCTGTCTATGGCAGCAGTGATAGAAGTAGATGATTTGTAAGGTCCCTTTCAAACCCAACCACTTTATAATTCTGTGATTCTTGATTCATGAATGTATTATTTGCAGAAACAGGAGGACTACTACATAGGAGTCAGATGTAGTATATAATCAGCTTTAGCTGAGAGATTTAGGGGGATGGAGAAGAGAGTTGATAATTATTCCACTGTATTAAATTATTATAATTACCTTTTTTATGTAGCAAGTTAATGCTTCCTAGGAAAAAAGCTTCTTAATTATGATTTCAGTCTGTTTTGGAGAGTGACGGAGTAAGAACTGGACAGACACAGTCTTGTGCTTAGATTACCAAAAGATTTGCTGATGAACTTGAATAGTAATATCTTTCAAAAATGGAAACCATACAGTTGACCTAGGTGGGATAACAAAATCACATCTAAAGGAAATTGATATGATCCACAGAAAAGTGACAGGAAAATTCAACATATTTAGTTCCCATTATAGGGAAGAACAATTTCATCATCATCTTTATAGCCTATGTAGGCTCTTTTTATCTTGCACAGTTCAGCATTATTTCACTACACAGATGTTCATTTTATGCTATACGTTTTGTGACAGTTGGTCAGGAGTAGCGATAAACAAGATGCACCAGCACAGAAAATATTTTCTCACTGAGAACTCACTTCAAAACATCCAACTACGCTATACTTGAAGGTTTGGAAATAGCATGTTTGTGTGCAGGCAGGGCAGAAACACACAAATACAGATTTGCCTATGTAATGATACAGTCTTCACATCCAGTGGTTTTACTGTGCTTAATTTGCAAATGCTTTTGGTGTATATTTGATTATTGTTCCCAGCAGTATTACAAATATAACAAGCAAACTCTCCTGAGTCCTGTTATAAATAAGAAAGCTCTTACTTAAGGATCTTTCTAAGTATAAGACTTGTTTGAGGGGGGGGGTGGTTCAAGCCCTTGTATAATTCTCTGACAACATTCTGCTGAGCACCCACTAACTGGATCTGACTCCTCTTTCCATCTTAGTTTTGGGAAAAATCAGTATGTGCTCAGGGTTGTAGGTAAGGGTGGGAGGTTGACCTTGGATGCTCATATTCCCACCCAGACCCTCTTGCAAGCAAATGTTTTAATGAAGAATTCATTAAAAGCAAAGTTCTATAAAATTGTGCTGGGTAGACCATGGCCAGATGCCGGATCCCCATCCAGCTGCTCCCTCACTTTCATTCTTACACAGTATGGGGAGGAAATAAGATGATAGTTTGTGGGGCAAGGTAAAGACAACTACCATCATGGACAAAGCAGACTCAACTTTGAGAAAATTAATTTCATTTGTTTCTAGTTAAAAACAGTCAGAGAGTGAGAAAAGAGTGAAAAATCTTCCTTCCATGCCCCCTTCTTCCTAGGCTAACCTTCACTATTCCACTCCCCACTGCCCAGCTTGTGCAAGGGCGTAGGGAATGGGGGGACTGTGGTCAGCCTACCGATCCTTCCTCCTGGCACGTTTCGCTGCTCTAGCCTGGAACATTCCCAGAGTCCGCAGGGAAACCCCTGCCCCATCGAGGGCCGGGTCTCTCCCCGGCCGCAGGGCCATCCCTGCCGGGTCTCTCCTCGCCCCCGTCCCTGCTCCCGCTGTCCCCCCGGGGCTCGCAGGGCTGTTTCTCGCACGGTTCCCCTGGCTCAGCCCTGGCTGCCGGGCAGCGTTTTGCCCTCCCTTGCCCAGGCTTTCCCCGGGGCTCTCGCCCGCCCGCCCGTGGCTGAGGGGCTCAGCCGTGCCCTGCGCTGGGGCCGCCGCAGCCGCTGGCACCGCCTGGGGCCGGGCGGGGCAGCCCCGGCACAGCCCCAGCGCTGCCGCCACCACCGGGGCACCTTGCCCGGTAAAGTAGGTACGCAGCAAATTGCCTTTCTTTACCTTCTTAAAAATAAATATTTTGCCTCTTTGTGTTGCGCATGTGTACCTTTCACTGTGGAATATTCGACTAAAAGGAAAGAGCTGAGTGCCAGCTGTCCTCGGTATCACTGTGCCACCCCAAAAGCCCAAAGCACAGCACTAACATTCTGCGATATTCATACCTGGTGATACAGTATAGATAAAAAAAATGTTGAAGATTAAAAGCACTGCGTCTGACCTCCATCTATGGGGAATTCTCCCTAGAGCTCATGATCCATCCTGTAACTTCAGTTTCCTGGGTTCTGAAAAGCTCTGCGGAAACTGTTGGAAAACTGCCATGAGATGAGCCATAGTTTCTTGATAATACTTATCAGAAAGAATTCAGGTCACAAGCTTTCATTGATTTCTTTCCGTGTACCTTGAAACATATTATGAATTTTGATGTAGCTATTTAGACCATAGATATAGTTATTAACATACGGGAATGGTAGAATTGGTGGGCTCAGTATAGCGTAAATGTTTTCCAGAAGCTGTTTGTTTGTAAGTCCTCTCAAACTACTCACTTGTTTTAGAGAAACTAAGACAAAACTGAGAAGAATTATTGACAAATTCAATTAAAAAATAAAAAAGGATTTTCCTGTACAGAATACCAAACGTGTACTCGCTGTGTAGAACAAACATTACTTTCAATAAATGTTTGTTTAAGCAGCATAACATTTCGTGCTTTCATTGCAAAAAGCCTACGCTTGGCAAACTTTCGAAAAATATTTTGAACTTCAATAGAAACAAGTGCGCTAGTGAAGTTTTAATAAACAAAGAGATGTTGGAGGTTACGATAACAGGGTAGTCTGTTTTTCATTATGATCAGTGCCTCATTTTTTCAATGAAAACAAAAAGCCGTAAAAGTTTATTATAGTCTGTTACTGTGTCAGTTTTTTGGTCCTGTCTCATGTGTTTTAAAAGTCACTGAGATTAATATAAAACCTTGACCTTACATTGTGGTTGAGGTTGAATGCTATGGTTACATATGGTTCCAAAAAAATAATTATCTTTATAATACACAGGTAGTGAATATTTGGTCTTTAAAATTTGTTTCTTTATGGGATTCTCTTGGGAATGATTCCATAACAAAAGGCATGGTCTCCAACTTGAGGTCTTTGTGACCGTCACAGTCCCCTTGATCAAAGCTATGTGGGGCAGTGCATGCCTACGTTAACTCTGAAAAAAATCCTGGTGTAGACAGCTGTGTCTGTCTACAGTAGATTTTTCTCCAAAGGAATAATCTCTATGAAAAGCTATAATATATACCATCAGAAGTCCATCAAGACCCTTGTCACTTCTCCATTGTAAAGAACTTTTTGCTCCTTTATAGTTAAGGGCTACCAAGAAGAGTATGTAGCTGGATGAGTTCTCCTGCAATACCAGATGAATATTTTGTGGATCTCTTCCATGTCTTCTGGTCCCTTTGGCTCTATGTACCTACTGACTGCTTAATGCCTGCTGAATGTTAAATGCAAAACAGAGTGCCAGGGACTACTGGTATTTCAGAAAATTGTTAGATATGTGGGATGGAGGACAAATATTTTATTTGCGTTGAATGGGAAACAGTTCTCAGGGGCCTTGTTTTCCAGTTTTTAAAGCACATTTTTCTTTCATTATGACAAAAGTGGAAGTTACTTGCATATTATTTTTTTTGCTGTCTTTTAGGATTTTTCTTTGTGTCTCTATCAAGCACACAATGAGTATGGGGATAGGGAGAAAATAATATTTTAACCTCATGGCTACCCAAATACTTATATTGGCATAAGTGAAGAGGCAGTGTAAAATGTGGACTTAGGGTATTGTACTGATTTTGGCTGAGATAGAGTTAAATTTGTTCATGGTAACTTGTATGGGGCTGTGTCTTGCTAAAAAAGGTGCTGATAACTCAGTGGCTGATGACTCACTGATTTTGTTACTGCTGAGCAGAGCTTACACAGCAGCAAGGCCTTTTCTGCTCCTCAGACCGCCCTTTCAGCAGGTTGGCTGGGGGTGCAGGGAAGATGGGAGGGGACGCATTTGGGACAGCTGACCCCAGCTAAGCAAAAGGATGTCATGCTCAGCTTATAAAATTGTGGGGAAGGTTGGGGGTGGGTAGTGCTCAGGAATTAGCTGGGCATTGGTCAGTTGGTAATGACATTACTTTAATTTCCATCACTTTCTTGGGTTTTATTTTCTTCCCGTTTTCCTTATTTAAAAAAAAAAAAAAAAAAAAGCTGTTTTTATGTCAACTCATGAATTCTCTCACTTTTAGCCTTCTGATTCTCTCTCTCATCCCACTTGGGGGTGAAGAGGACAGTGACCAAGGGGCTTCGTGGTGCTTAGTTGCCATCTCTAGCAAAACCATGACAAGTGATTTAAAAAGTTATATGAAACTTTGGCTTTCTTGTTGCCAGATGCATTTTCTGGGATGATTTAGTCTTCTTGGATTCAGAAGTCTTTTGATTTAGTCTTTTGAGATTAAAATGTAATTTCAAAAATACACTGCAGCCGTAACCAGATTCTTTGCAACCAGATTGTTTGGTGTTTTAAATCAGTACTACTCATATCAACTCTGTTAAGTCAGTTTTAGTTTGCCATGAGAAAAAACATGATTGAGCACAATATGTCTTTTGGTTGCTAGTCTAGTCCCAAACAGGCAAAAGACCTAATCCAGCTGAGGATATTTTGCTCTTTTATATGTGGATATTTAACTTCTGTTAATTCAAGGTATTGCTCAGATTCATTGAGCTGATAAGTTTATTGCCTGGACAGTGTCAGTGGAACTGACTGAAATGTATACAGCAGTGTGCTGTTGAAAGTGAAATACTTCAACATAAGAAATGAAAATTAATAAAGAGTTGGGGGATTTTGCTGAGGTTTTCTTGAGACATATGTAAGTGAAAAAAGCTATTCCTGCGTATTGAAAAAAAAAAAAACCCCCGACAAAAATCAACACCCTGAAACACTTACTTTGGGGAAATTTTCCTATCTTTTAAAACACAGATACATATAACCACTGTAATTTTGAAAATATTCCTGTTTGCTTCAGTGGCAAAATACATTTAACTGTATACAGAGGACCGGATTTTATTAATGACTGTATTTGAAAAAAATATGTGATTACATACAATTTTGTGTTTAATTTTATGCCTCTCACATCATTAATATAACAGCTACCTCATTAAAATAATAGTTACCATTCCTTGGTGAGAAGATTAATAGCAAAATTGACAGAGAAGCTGAGCCTGATCAGAGTTTTGTAAATTTTAATTTGGAGTGGCTTTGACCGTCATTCTGAGTCTTTTGAAACTAGAGAAATTTCAGCTGTTTTCATTTACTTTGTTAGATATGTGAGTTATCAGCATGAATAACAAATATTCCATGGTCATCTAACTGGAGCATGAGATACTTCAGTACAGATGATCTGCTAACTTTTCATTTCCTCTTGTAGACTGATGAATTTTAACAGGTTCACTGCTGCCCTCTAAGCCTTGCAAGAGCTGGGCCTTTTGTTTCTGCAATGCATTTTTCAGTCACAGATCGCTACGAATATCAAGTGTCTCATCCATGATAATGCCAATAATTAAAAAGAATAAAGCAGGCAATAATAAAGAAATGTTAAAGGTAACAAGTATCCTTCTGTAAATGCGGTCTTTAAATTCTCCTGTTTGTTTTCACTGTGATATCTGTGATCAAATATTTTTTAAATTTGATTTAGCATTTTTTAGTATGTATTGAATGTTAGACAGTTCAGTGAAGTCCTTGTGTTTTCTGTCACTCAAATTGTCTGAAATTTAACCTACTGATACGAATTAGTTGCAAGATATTGAAATACAATACAACAACTTACAACACAACAACACAATACAAAAACTTAATACCTCTGAAAATAAAATATCTCTCAAGACTACTGACCCGGGCAAAGGCTGGCCTTCATGATACCGGAAACAGAACTGTCTTCACACATTTAAACCATTGTCCACCATGTGCTGTATCCATACCTGAAATAGTTGGTAGAACTTCTTCTGCTATGCTGGTAACAAAATACCTACTTTGCTCATGATAGAAAGGTAAATGGAGACCATATACAATACAGTCAGACAAGGGCTGAAGTGGAATTCTGCTACAGAGAATTGGTAGCACCAGTTACTGCAAATAGATTTCTGCCAATAAAACTCCAGCATTAAATGGATTGTGCAAAGCCTGCAAATGGAACTTTCTGAGATTTACATTGATTTTCCTCATGTATGTGGGCCTGGAAGCAACAACCTTTTACTGATTATACTAATGGATCTGCAAATTTCATAACAAAATTAAGTGTATTTATAGTTGGGTTGGTCCTTTGTCAATTTAAGATACCAGGTATTCCAGTCACTTTGTAAAGAAGTATTAATCAGATGCTACTTAAGCCAATATAGTGACAGAATTCAGCAATTGCAAAACCTCTAAGACTGCTTCAATACCTTGAAAATTCATTCATTTTTATTTTGTGTATTTGTCTTTTGTGTTTGTTTTATATGAACACCAAGTGTTTTGCTTACTTAAGTGTTCTCAGAAAAAGCATTTTATCCAAATTCTCTGAATGCACAGCCCATATCAACACAATCCATCAATAAAATTGTGACTAATGAAATGTTAGTAAGCAATTGAGTTCAAGTAATCCTTGGTTATTCAGCTATATGTTGTTTCTTGCAGAACATTTAAAGTATTTGGAGTATTCTTCAAAGCATCCTCCTGCTTGAAGAATGACAAATAATCAAACTTTCTATTGGAATAGGTCAAAGGATATTTTTTCATGGTAAGTACATTTTTCATTTTTAAGGCTTAGAATAATAGAATAAGTATTTGTTAGTTTATCTGTAATAAGTCTTGAACATTTTTTTGAAAATTGGTTTCTGAGAAGCACTGTGTATCCTAAGCCTGGTGTGGTAAAAGTAACAGCTCTTTAAATAGATTACTGAACTCCTGAAAGAATGAGGAGCAACAAACCCAAAAATATGCTTATACTCAGAAACAGATCAATATTTAATGCGACTTTCAGAATATTCACAGTATTCTGAAGAAAAAAATAATTGTTAGACTCAAAACGTATTGTAGTTTAGTACAGAATGTCCTAGACCTGCTACAATTACTGTATGTTTTAAATCAGATTCTGCCATTGTTCTGTATAGTATCTGCTTAAAAAATAGTGTCATTGTCAGCATGGGTGAAATCCTGGCTGTCCAATTTAACACATCTCTGTATGAGTCTGAATTAGAAGCCTCATTAGAGTGTACTTGGAACACAGGCTTATGCGTTTGTCACACGGGCTGTGTGCCCGAGGTTAGGCAGCAATGTGAGTATGTGCAGAGTGCAACAGCAAAGTCTACTGAACTGCTGTCAAGGACTCTGACCTGCGAAAATTGAAAATAGGGATTTTGATGGGTCAAAAGATAATCACTGTAACTAGAAACAGTATTTTAGAGTTGTAATAAAAGTTATGTACTGGGAAAGTTTTGATCCAACCACGGATTGGGGTATCGAATACCTCTGAAGTCCATTTGTATTTAGATCTAGAAATACTTAATGCTTCTCTTGCTCTTAAAAGTTTATCTGTAGATGTTTTACGTCTTTAAATCTCTGTAGATGTTTTGCATCTTTAAATCATATTTTCACTGTACATTTGCATGATTTCCACTAATAGCTTTTTGCTATTATAATAAAAATGATTATGTTAAAGCTTACATTCTACCCTAAGCAAAATATTTAATAGTTTCTCAGAAGGAATTTGATCTACCTGTGCTACCTGAAGGATGTCAACAGACAATATAGAATGGTAACAGAAAAAGAGTGGAAAGGAACTGATACACAATGTTGAACAAAAATTCTTTATCTTTTTCTGGTTTGATAGTTGAATTTGACCTTGTTTTAATGATTTTGGCTGGAGGTAGGTCAGCACTGGAAAAAAAAAAAAAGGTAAGAGATGAGAAAAATCATTTAGGGGCTGAGAGATCATGCGGCTTATAAGTTCAAGGAAGCTGTTTCACTTGGGAAGTAAGACGTTTGCCAAGGAAGCAAATACCTAGAAAATAAAAAAAAAAAAAACCAAAACTGTCAGAGGAAACTCTCAGTGTTAGGATTTAGAAGTTAATTAGATCTTGAAGAAAAATCAGATTTTTAGTTGATGTAGAAATAAAAGAGAAAGCAGAAGAGATCTCAGAAATACAGTAGAAGGGAAAATTTCTTTATTAGGGAAACAAATTATCTGCATACCTGAAATAGTTACTGTAGCATTTTGTCATGATGTTGGTACTCTTGGCAAGATTGGTGGTGTGTTTTTTCTTGGTTTAAGTAAAGGGTTTACTTAAAAAAGGCTCTTCCAGATTGTTTGGGATTGATTTTTTTAGGGCACACGTGCCAGCCTCTACACTGCATGATGAAGAATGATAGAATGCTTTCAGGTGGAACTGAATGTATCAGGCTTTGAGATGCAGCTTCTCCATGAAAGTAAGTTATTTGATTAGAGAATCACTAAATCAAACCCAAAACCACAGTCTATGGAGACATATGTCTTGAGCTACCTAGTTTCTATAAAATCAGACAGAGATGTTTTAAATGTTTTTTCAGTTTAGGAAATAAATCGATTTATGCTAATCATTTCCAGATGACTTATTGATGTATAAATAGCATTGTTCAAGATACACTTGGTAAATGTGAGGAATTTTAAGATTTCAGAAATTTGTATTTCAGATAATTACAGTTTATGGGGATCCATTCAAAAAGTCTGCTCAGATCAGTTCTGCTGACTTTGGGTAAATTTTTTCACTGTTTGAATTCCAAAAATACTAGTTATTTCTTATTCAAGTGGAGAAAAAAGAAAAGCCTAAAATCCAGAAGATGCATTTTTTCACTTCTAGTGGAATAAGGATGTTCCTAGAAGTATTCAGGAAAGTTGTCTGTCGCTGTTGAGACAGCCACGTCATAAAAACACACAACTGCTCTGAGCAAAAGCTTCTTCATTTAATACTATGTAGCCTCTTTTATACAATTTCTTAGCATTCGCGTTACTTGTTCTTTCACTGTTGGCTAACTACAATACACTATTATTGGTTGCCTATAGCTAACAAGCATTCTCGCTACGTACCAGCCTGTCAACTCCCTCCTGCAGGTGCCCATACTCCTTCTAGTGTTTATGCGTCGTGCTTCTGTTGATCGTACCCGTTCCCACGAGTATAAACCGAATTCTCAAGGATGCACAGTGATTGTGCCTAAGTCAGAGTCTGTGAGACTTTCAGACCGTCTGTCAGTTCCCACAGTTGTCTTTATGTGTAATATTCTTTGTCTTTTCTTGAGTCCCCATTCTGTCAGTGGTCCAGTTCAGAAAGACTTGTTAGCTGATAGGTTCAATGAACATTACATGAAGAAAAAATATCTTTTAACATGAATGTACCTATAAATATGTCAACATTTATTGCCTTCCATGACTAAGTATTAATCCTAGCTAATCCGTCAAAATTGAACACTTAATATTCTGTCGTGATTTACAGTTTTTTCTGACAATACCAATAAAGCTTTTACCTTCATACTACTGGGCTTTAAAGATAACAGTATAAATCAGAAGATAAATATTTATGGGGTAGGTCCATCATTCCAGGTGATTATCTTAGCCTGTGATGGATGCAAATATATTGATTTTAAAATAATATACCTCTGTAAGAATGAAAAATTTACCCTATGCAATGACTGGAAAAAACCCAAACCTGCTTAATTTCTTTTTTTCAAGTGAATATGTAACTCCTCCCATTTTCTTTGCAAAAGCAGTTGCTTTGAAACCTCTGACTATTTTATTCAATCTTCTGTATTATTCAGTTTGTTTCAGTCAGATAAATAGAGCATATAGTCAAGATTTAATCTCATTATTCACTGAGCCTGCATGAGTGTAATACTTCTATTGTATAGCTGTATAAACTAATATGAAGTGAGAGTAAGGCTTTCACTCAGGTGCACATTAGAATGCGGAAGAACATCTACAGAACGTGGCAAATAGCTCTGGTTAAATAACAAGCATTGACATATATTGCATGATTGGAACATTATTTCACTGCCAATATATTTAACTTTCTCAAAGGATTCAATCTGACAGACTAATTTGGCTAGAGACAAAACAGGTACATTTGATTAGAGAAAATATTTTGGTGTGTGTCAACTGAGCAATCAGTGACTTTTACTTCTTTCAAATGATACATAAATCTGTCACCTACCTCAAAAGCCCTTAATTACTGCTGGTTCAGACTCTTGATTTTGCTTAATTTTTCTGAATTTTGTTATGTATACTTCATAATCTAAAGTGTTGACAGAGCAGATAGAAGAAATTATGGCCATAGACTCAGCACTTTATCCAAGGTGTGGTTTCATCAGTTTCAATAGAATTACTCATGGAATAAACCATTAATATAATCTGAGTAAGAATGTGAACCTCCTGTAATAAATCTGATGATGATTTGCCAACAGCGATCTGTGTTGTTGTGCCTTACAGAATAACGGAACAAATTACCATCTGTTACTGAAGAAAAGGGTTATATAACATACAAGTCTGCTACTAGAATAGGATATGTCTCTCCTAACCCTGATTCTTGGTATCAGTAAGCAGCAGTGGGTGAAGTGTGCAGAACAGATAAAATATCAGGTATTTGATGATTACTATATTAATATATTCAGAAACATGGTAAAATCTGAAAAGCTACCAAATAGAGGCTTATTTTTCTTAATAACATGACTTTCTTGAAGCAAAACTGCAATATAATTTCCATATTTTCTCAAAAACTCATCTTTAAAATGTTGAAACAGTCATGAATTAGCAGATAGACACAATAGGATCTCCTCTGATCAGGCCCCCGCTACTTGGTCTGACTAAGATTTATCAGAGCCTTTGTGGAATCTCATTACACAGGCATTCCTTTTCTTCTGCTTTTCTAAACTTTGTCCTTGGCAAATCAGGTAGGCTTTAACCCATAGGCTTATGATGGCATTCAAGGTTAGAAAAATAATTATTGTAGTATCAATTAACGAAATAAGAAGGAAGCCAGCTCTAATTTAGTCAGCTCAGAAAACAAGATATATTGATAGAACATGATTACTTAAAGGTACCTCAGAGAAGAAGATTGGGTCTGTGCCCTTTTTTTTTCATTGTGAAATACAGACAAGGTCAGAAAGTTTATTATTTTTCTTTAAATAAATGTTGCTTACATTCACAATGAATATTAAAAAAAAACAAATTTATCTCTTTCTTGGAACATTTTGCAGGCAAACTGATTAATACCTTTGAGTAGCAGGCAGCATTTTTTAGTGTCAAACATCACGTAAAGAAGAGTAAAAAAGGTTCTCATGTCACTGACATGAGTCACGCATAGGCATGAGTACTGGACAGTTATATTGCAGACAAATTCAACTTATCTGTAACATTGGTTGTAGACTATTTTTAAGCAGAACCTGGCAATCATACTGATCATGGCAGAAAGACTGACAGTGAATAAGCTTTACAAAAATTAGACATAAAAGGTCTGAAATTCTCCAAAAAATGAAGTGAGACTTAAACTTCTTGTTTGGTCGTACTGCTGAAGACATAATTCAGCTAGCAAGGACAAGTTAAAATACCCAAGGGTATGGGTGAGTTGCCTTCTAATGTTTGCAGCCAGCCTGGAAACTGGTCCATAACTGGTCTAATAATTTACATGCTTGCTTCTCAGCTAACCTGAAAGCATTTCCAATTGATTTTAGTGTGTTGAAATCTATGTCCTCATTATTCTCTGCGCTATCAACATCTACAGCATTTCTGGAGTAGGAGCAATAATGGTACCATTGCCATATTTTATGAGGCAATAATAATGACCCTAGTGAAGTTAAAGTGAAGAAATGTAATAAAAGGAAGGATAAATGCCCAGGAGTGTAATCATGGATATTTTTTTCCTTATCCTGACTGAAGGAATATCTTTCTGTGAGCAGACAGATTTAGAAGCAGTTCCTATGAAAGAGGAAGGTAAAGAAAAGGGCAGTGTGTGATAACAACTAGTCTCTAGCTCTAAAGGGAACATTCTCAGCTGGATGGAAAAGGTGAAGATTACCATGTCATAAATTCTTAAAGACTCTCATTTTCTCCAGTGTTACAAAACTCTCTCTGTTTGTTGAATAAGGAAATTACAACTTTAAGTCGCTGGAAGCTGTCACCGCTAGCAAGGATGCCAGTTACATTTTTTGGAACACTCTCTTACTACACCATCTGGATGCCTTTAGTACAAAGTCCAAACATGAAATCACTTGGGACCATATTTGTAACAGACATACTTATTGGAGAATAGGAAACATTTTGCAATATTTATGTAGTGTTTTTTTTTTTCCTCCTTACAGAAATACCCTACTGAATCCTTAATAGTACACAAATAAACTGGATTTCTCATCTTCTCATAACTCAGTTCTTCATCTGATCTTTCTTAGGGATTTTTAATGGTACATGGGATATAGATGACAGGATGTCATGTCGTGGTTTTAACATTGTGAGGCATGCAGAGAATAAACAGGGATCATTTCCTTGTTTTTTCCAATGTGACTGTTGTATTCTGTACACTGCAGTCGTACGTTCATATTTGCATAAATGTTAAGTGTTTTACTGTCTGGTAGTAAATTTTTTGCTCACATTTTGACAATACACCCTTTTCTCCTTCTAGAGGTATACAATGAAAATACATGTTCAAACCAAATATAAATTTAATTTGAAACTTTTTGCTCAAATCTTACTAATTCTTTTCAAAGTGTCAAGTGTTGCTAATGAAAAGTAGGAATCTGTGGCTTTGCAGTATTGAAGACTTCTGTCTTCAAAGTAGTTGAATATTTGATGACTGAGGCTGTTACAATCACATGTCGCAACAGCAGTTTTTGCAATAGCTTATAGTTTGTGCAACTTCCATGATCAGCATCTGTTCTGAGGTTAGGCTAAATAGGTGTGAATGTTAATTCACCATGATAGGGTATTACTGCTAAATTTTCAGGTATGCAAGCAGGATCACCGTTTTTCTCAGTTCTACCTCTTACCTGTAGTCTTTCCAGATGCAAAACCAGAAAGAATAAAACATTATAAACTTACTTACACTGTTTAACTTCATCCTCATTATAAATTCCAAATTGACTCTCACTTAGGTAAATAGTTCTAAAACTTTGAAGAGACTTCTGATTTTTCTGTACATTTGTATGTCACATAAAATATTTGGTGGTTAATACTGATTACTACGATTAGGCCTGTAAACAAAAATCACTTCTACCTCCTAAGTGTTTTCATTGCTGTAACTATAATCAAAGTATTGTTTACCTTTGTGGCTTTTTCTTGGGGAACTATAATCTTAAAAATATATGATGCTTTTTGGTGGGATATGGTTCACTAATTAGGCCTGGAAATAAAATCACATACAGACTACCTTAAACCAGAAGACATTAGGCTTTCTGGAAGACAAATTAGCTCTGGGTGGTTTTGTGATTATTTCAGTTTTTCTTGTTTCAAATAATCGAAAGTCAGTGCACAACATGGTGTATAGTTCTTTGCACAAACTTAAATGTCACCCTCAAATGTGGTCCAAACCTGTTGTTAAGGGACAGTCTGTTCTTTTGCTAAATCCTCAGTTCACAAAAGATAATACCTCAATCTGTGCATTACCTTAGCTGTAGTTCCTTCAAAATCGATGTACTTGTATCCATGTAGACAATAAGACAAAATGAGAAGTTGCATAGCTGCTTGTAATGTGACAGGATGCTTTATGAAGCAATAGGATACAGCAATATGTTATTCAAATAAAGCTATTTCTGTGGCTAATTCTGACAAAACCAGAAGAAATGAGATTTACAGATTTGTGCTTTAACAGCAGTATAATTTTATTTTAGAAACACAATCTTGAATTGCCAGGGCATCCTACTGTGCCAGTAGAATTTCAGTTTTACTGAAATTGCACTTTAGGAAAAAAAATAGGAATCTGAAAAATTATCTTTGCATGGAGTCATCATTACTTATCTCTAGAAAAAAAAAAAAGATGAGAATATTTTTTTATACATTTGCTACATGAATTTTAAACTTAGAATTGAATGTTTTGTGTAAGGAATGAAAAATAAATTCTTGGCTTTCATCTCCTCTAGCTCCTCCCTTTGTTCTTCTTTTGCATTAGATTGCATTAACATCTCAGTTCATGAGAAACAATGGAGAAGTGGATCTCTGCCTCATTTATTGACTTTGTCATGGTGACTGAGCACTAGTGGAGTATCTGGAAGTATCAGTTATATAATAAGGATAAGATTATGTGATAAAGGTGTTTAAAATAAATGCAGTGTATTTTGAGAATGAGGATCATTTCAATGACATAACATTTCTTCTTGAGCAGAGAAGAAAATGTGTATTTCTACACAGAAAAAAAAGAAGAAGAAGAAAAAGAAGAAGAAAGAAAAAGAAAGTCTTAATTATGCTTTTATGTTTTACTTCCTGTTTCTGACTGCGACAGCAGCTATTAGCTACAAGCTGGATGTCAACAGATAAGTTCTCTGTTACTTTTAATGCTTTCCAACCTCATATTTTAGCAAAATAAGCTTTAAAAATGTGTAAGGAAATTTATCTCAAGTCAGGAAGTTTCTTAAAAATGGTATTTTCAAAGTCCTTAAGTTATAGACAAAAAAATGATGACCTGTGGTTTGTAATGCCAAATAAAATGAATGGGTAGGATAAGCAGATGCTAAGCATCTCTGAAAAATCAGTCTAGAAATCTCAGTGTCCATTGTCTTCCAGAAATGTAAAACAGGAATAACAGAAATGTCCTACAAGTTGGTGGACCTATGCATAATTCACTGAAATTTCTAAGATGCTCAGATGCTATGGTGATGAATTCTTACAGCTAAAATGGTAAATAATAGAAGTAAGCAGAATTAATTATTAATTTATGTGACATTATTTCTCTTTTCACTTGTCTCTGCTGAAAAGGACTAAAACTTAGATGATTTTGAACAGCAAAATAAGTGGTATTTTTCTTCTTGAAAATGCAGTATACAGAATTGAAAAGCTGAATCTAAAGTGTTCGTGACTATGTCAAAAACAAATTTTACTTCTTTAATGTGCAGACAACTTCAGTTAATAGTACTGATAGCTGTGAATTTCATTTATTAGATATACATTAACAAAATAAACATGCACATCATTAATTTTTAATTTTAATTTTAGTCTCCAGCTTTATGTTGCATAAAAGGCAGAAGCTGAAGAGATTTACTTCTGGTTTAGTCTCTGCTTAGATGTTATGTGCAGTGTTAAATCAAAATCTTCCTGTGTTTTGTTGTCCAGGAGAAATCCATAATGTTATTTGGAAGGCAATCTGTCGGTGGTTTCACTTTTCATGTCAGCTTTTCATATTTGCTTCTTCGGTGAAAATGGTTTTAGAAGAATTTTAGCATGAAAGAGTAGAGTTCCCATCCCCACCAAAAAAAGGCTTTGAAATGCTATGCCGTCACTGAATAGCACCAAGGTGGACTTGGAAATAAGGCATGGCTCAGTCTCATAGGGCATACCTAAACAAAACATTCCAGTCCTAGAGTAAACTAGTAGAGAGCTTGAATGAGAGATGTGGGTCAGATACACACAGAAAGCTTATGTCCTTCTTCACCTCTTCTACATCAAATGCCACTTTCACATTTTGTTCTAGTCACAAAAACAGGATCCTCGCTTCCAGCACTTCTCTTTCTTCCTGTCTTGAGTGTCCATCATCCTCCCTCTCAAACACTATGCAGACATTCTCTCTCACAGCCTTGGACAAATTAAGTCATCTTACCTGTAACAACACAGACTATTTGAACTAGTTGAAATGGAATCAGTCAGATTGCTAGTGCAGTTCTAGTTAACTTTCGCACCTTTCACTTTCTTCTCTCCTCTCACGGTGTGACTGGCCATTAATCACATTTCCTCTGGGCTAATAAGTTGATCTTGAATTAAAAGTGCAGAATTCTCTGGCTGAATAGTCTGGCAACAGCTTCAGTGTTTTAGTGTAAAAGGTCAGATACTCTTGATTTTGGAGTGTGGTGTACTGCTATTTGTCTTTGGCTTCAGCTATAGCTGGCTTCCTTTTTAGTTGTGGCAGATTATATCAAATTTCTAGCACTCTAATTGTCTGTAACTATATTATCACTAGTCATGTAAATTATGTGAAAATATTTTTTCTGTTCACAATGAAGGAACAAAGATCTCAGCAAATATGCTCTTTAGAAGAGTAGCCATCATTCTGCAAGGGTTGTCTGCAAGCCTACAATATTTTAGAGGAACTATCATATGTTAAAAGACTTTAGATTTTATTTGTGGGTAAGACATGCAAATGTCTCTACTCATTCTGAAGCTCTAGTCTTCAGTTTTGGTTGTTTCTATGTGAATGACATTTCCCTTGTAAGTCTGCTTCTATCCATATTTCAGTAACAGAGAGAGACCACTCAGCATTTGATTTGGTGGGTTCACCTCATCTAATGGAACTGACTCCTTTCTGCTGCGTGTCAGAGACAAAAAAAGGCAGTTGATAAGATTCACGGATTGAGAAAAAAAAAAACAGTCTAATGGATGGGACAAAAGGCATATATGCAAAGAGAGTAAAAAAGGATTTCCTTGTTCCTATCAGCAGACAACAGTCTAACCACTTCCTGGAAGCAGGGCTTCAGAATGGATAGCAGTTACTTGGAAAGAAAATGCTTTAACCATCAACACCCCTGCTTTTTTTTTTTTCCTTTCCTTGAGCTTTTATTGCTGAGCACAACATCATATGGTACAGGATATTGCTTGATCACTTGTTGCAGCTGTGTTCTCCCAGCCTCTTGCTCACCTCCAGCATACTCACTGCAGGAGCAGAGTGGAGGAAAGAGAAAGCCTTGACTCCGTGTAAGTACTGCTCAGCAATAGCCAAAACACTGCTGTGTTACCAACACTGTTTAGTCACAAGTCAAAGCACAGCACCATAATGGCTGCTGAGAAGAAAGTTACTTCCATCCCAGCCAGGCCGGGAAAAGGTGGGGACCAGCAGAAGACTAGAAGGCTCACTGGTTCTTTCTCGTTCCCTGTGACAGTTCTGGGTTGATGCTTGTTGCATTAAAAGGCAGATAGGACATGAGTTTTCAGAACAATTTTCTCTTCCAATCCCTGCTATTGAAATAATTTTATTTCACAGTGGAAACTGCAGTATTGTGAATGGCGGGGGAGATGTTTGAAAGATGGTGTCCTCAGTAAGTACTCTGTGCTCTGTGGAATAGTTTTCAAGGACTGTTGCTCTAGCATACTGCCACAGAACGTAAGCCACTACTACATATGTAGCATTTCATCTGACATTTTCAGTTCTTTGTGTATCATTAAATGTAGGTACAAACTAGTAACATTTATTAAAGAACAGTGGCACTTCCTCCTCCTCCTCCCAGCACAGAGACAGGGCTCCGTTTCAGAATCAGGTCAGTGGTGGGTGAGGGAGATTGCTGGGCTGGGCTGGAGACTTTCAAACCCGAGAGGAGTCAGATGGGATATTTTATCACAGCAAGGTGTGTTACACTCATCCATTATTCAGCGGATGTGGCTTGACTACAGCATGAGATAAAATATCAGAAATTTTAAATGCACGATGACTGCTGCAAATTTAAATTATGTTAAAAACCAAAAAGTGAAAGTCCAAATATCTAGGTGAAAACTAAAATTATAATTGTTATAAAACTTTTTGATGGATCTTCATTAGGTACTGTTTTATGTTTGTGTGGTTAGGTTTTGGTAGCAGGGGATGGCATCAGTGAGACACAGCCAGAAGTTTCTGCCATGTCTGACAGAGCCAGTGCCAGCTCCAGGACAGATCCGCTTCTGGCCAAGGCCAAGCCAATCAGAGGTGGTGATAACACCTCTGGGATTACATATCTAAGAAGTAAAAGAAGAAAAGTTATTTAGCAATTGTAATTGTGGCCAGAGAAGAGTGGGGTGAGAACATGTGAGAGGAACAACCCTGCAGACACCAAGGTCAGTGCAGAAGGAGGGAGACGAGTGCTCCAGGCACTGGAGCTGGGATTCCCCTGCAGTCCATGGTGGCAGACTATGGTGAGGCAGCTGTGCCCCTGCAGCCCCTGGAGGTCAATGGAATTGCAGAGATCCACCTACAGCCTGTGGAGGAGACACAAGTCACAGCAGGTGTATGTCTAGAGGAGGCTGTGGCCCTGTGGGAGGCCTGTGCTGGAGCAGGCTCCTCGCCAGGACCTGCAGACCCCTTGAGAGAGGAGCCCACACTGGCGATGTTTTCCTGTTTTGTGACTCTGTGCAGAACCCACACTGGAGCCGGCTGTGCCTGAAGGACTGCACCCTGTGGAAGAGTGACCCACATTGGAGCAGTCTGTGGAGAACTGTTGCCTGTGGGATGGACTCACACTGGAGAAGTTCATGGAGAACTGTCTCCTATATGAGAGACCCCATGCTGGAGCAGGGGAAGGACTCCTCTCCCTGAGCAGTGGCAGAAACAATGTGTGATGAACTGACCGTAACCCCCACTCCCTGTCTCCCTGCACTGCTGGAGGGGAGGAGGTAGATCTGGTAAGGAGGGATGAGTGGGGGAGAAGATTTTTAAGATTTATTTTCTTCTCCTTATTCTGCTCTGATTTTTTTGGTGATAAATTCAATTAATATTCCCAAATTCAGCCTGTTCTTTGACTGTAATCGATGAGTGATATCTCTCTGTTCTTATTTCCACTCAAGAACCTTTAACTGTATTTTCTGTCCCCTGTCCAGTTGGGGAGGGAGGTGATAGAGCGGCTTTCATGGGTACCTGGCATCCAGGCAGGATCAAGACACCACAGTCTTTTTGGTGCTGAAAACTGGGAATGGAACAGGGACATTTAGGGACCTTGTAATTTATAGTCTGTCTAGATATTCTAATAACAAATACAATATTCATCATTTATATGTTGTGTTAACTGCAAGACAAATTTCATTGACACCATTTGTAAAATTTAAAGTTAGATTGGTCTCTAAACATACCACTGTTAAGCATTTTCTTTTTGTGTCCGTCTTCCTCTGTTTCTCTCTCTCCCAAATCCATAACTCATTTTACTTCTTCCAAAAGAATTAACTGCTAACAAGAGCTCTTAGGTTTGTCAGCTAAACTTCACAGACAGTTTAACAAGCTATTTATTACAAATCTTCTTAGAGAAAATCTTGTTTGAAATTGCCTAGTTTGCATTTGAATTTATGATGCTGAAGTGATGTTCGTTTACAGGTTTATAGGAATAATAATAATAACAAAAAAATAAATGTAAGCTGTGCAATTCATATCCCTTCATTTTCATGAAGAAAAAGCAGCAGTTTAAAGATCAACTGTTGACAGAAACATGGTTTCTGATCAAACAGCTGGAGGAAATCTTGAGTTAAAAGATGTCTTTTGTTAAGCATCTTACAAGAAATATCCATACACTTGCATAGCTAATCCAAGTTACTGATCTTCAGAAAGACATGACAACATAACAGATGGGCTGTAACTTGTTAAAATGCCCATAAATCATTATGACATGAATAATAAACTTAGCTAAATGCATGGTTGTCAATTCTATAGGATTAAAAAGTTCATTTGAAGGGTTTAATTTAAAGGGTTCGTATAAATATCCCTAAGGCCTCGCATTAATGCACAAGCTATTCTGCAAATTTGCTTTTTAAATTGCCAGTGACAGCAAAAAGAATTTATTTTTTTTCCTTTGGATAAAACCTTTACACAAATGCCATAAAGCCTTCATGCCATGGTGGCTAAGACTACATCTAGTGAAGAAATTAGGCACCTACAACTGAGGTCCTGAAATGTTTTAATGGTTAGCACCTCCTCATAAGCAGAAGTCCAGAAAGAGGTACTGAGTTTGCTTCAAATAAATAGGGCATTCAGATTCCACGCCATTCATTTGAAAATCTAGATGTTCATCAGGGAATTTTGGTTGGCTTTCATTCATTCTGAAACCACAGGATGATAGGGTGATAGGAAAATTGCTCAGACAGGGTTGTTCAGGGCTTTATCCTGAAAATCTTGAACCTTGAAAATTTTCAAGGATGGAGACAGCACAGCCTCTCTGGACAGACTCTTCAACTGCTTGGTTGTCTTCAGAGTGAAAAAGAGTGTCCTTACAAAATATTGTTTTTCTCTGTGCTTGCTGTCTCTCATTTCCCCACTGAGCACCACAGCCAAGGTGACTCCATCCTGTCGATAAACTATTCAGAAGTACCAGCAGGCTGCATTTATTTCATTTATTTCCTCTCAAGGCCATTGTTCCTCCAGGCTGAACAAGCCCTGGTCTCTCAGCCCCTCCTCACAGGAAAAGTATCACAGACCTCGGCCAACTTGAGGACCCTCTCTCCTTCCAGCAGCTGGGATTATACAGATGGGAACTTCAGGGTGCTGAGCAGAGGGGAATAGTTCCTCCTCTCCGTGTCCTGGCTATGTCCCTGTGAATAACTTCCGGGGTGCTGTCGGCCATCTCTGCACCTAGGCGCACTGCTGGCTCGTGCTCAGCTGGTGTTTTCCAAGGCTTCCGGGTTCTTTCCATCCACTTGTGCCCATGCTTCCTTGCCAAGGGAAACACTGACTTTGTTGAACGTTGTAAAGTTCAGTCCTATGAACTGACTGAAATAATACACCTAGTATTACTTCTCAAAAGACTGAGAATGAAAATAAGATCATTAAATCCTCAGATGAACCAGCAATCCATCACTGCTAGATGTTCTAGCTAGCAGAGTATTGAACTATGATCACATACTTTCTGAATTTTTGGTGTGGTGCCTTAATTCTGTCTAAATCCCATTTTAGATTAATGGATCTTTTACTAAATGATTATTGATAGCATCTAAACACATAGAAGAACATTCGCTAGACCCTGTTGTGTTCAAACCTATTCCAGCACTACAGTGTTCTTAGCTTAAACCAAGTCTTCTAGGATGTTTCCTTTGTTGTTGCTTTATGGTTTTGTTTGTCTAACAGTGTTGGTTTCCCTCAGACAATTTTCTGGCAAGGCATATCACTCTAGTCCACCTCAGCTATCAATAAACTAGGATGAAGCATTTCTACATCCACTCTAAAAGCAAAGTACACTGTTGGGATTTAGGCTTCCACAGGAAATTTATTTCTGGAGTTACCCAGAAATGAACAGATAAATATCCTACCACTGTTCAAAGAAATGAAAAATACAGGAAATTTATTAATTTTCATAACCAGCTTTCAAGCAAATATGAGGAACAAGATAGCTTTTCAAAAGAAATCTAAAATTCTTCTCTGCTTAAATTAAAATTATCTGGCTGTCATTGTGTTCAAATAGCGTACAATGTAAATTAAAATAAAATTCTCTAAATCCATAGAAATCTGGCAGTAAAAATTATATATCCCTCTTCTAATGGCTAATAGAACATTGACCTCTGGCTTTGGTATGAATTTTACTAATGTTTGCTCTCAGTTGTCTTTAGAGTCCTGGTATTTTTTTTACTGACAAACTAATTTGGGAGCTGTAACAACATTCAAGTAAGTTTGAGGGTTTTTTGTAGGTTTTGTTGGGTTTTTTAAGGTGAAGGTAAACGTTCAAGGGTGTTGTCTGAGAGGACCTTACAAAAAAAAGAGAGGTGGAATAGAATGAAACACTAGGATCAGAAAATGTCATAATGGAATATTCATTGTTCATTATTTTTAGCAATTTTTCCTTCTCTTCCTGCCATCTACAGGAAAATCCTGTATGTTTTTAAGGTATTTGTTGTATCTCGTATTGAAAATGAAAAATGGTAGACTGGTCCTGCAATTTTCAAGCAAAACAGCCTGCCTTTTTTGTATCAATTTTTTTTTTTTTTTTTAAATTGATGGCATCTGACAGTTCCTGAGCTCATGATAGTAAATGAAAGCAATTGAAACCTTATCAAAGTCTTTGCAAGATTTGTTGAAGTGTTATAAAGAATGGCCAGGTTTTTGTCACTATTCTTTCCATAATTAGATTTTGGTTACAGAACTGTAATATTAAAAATCAATATAGTGTGAAATACTCAAACAGGCTAGTGTCATATGAAGAATAAATTATGAACAAAGAAAATGGAATTTAAATCTTCAAATAAAAAGAGCCTAATAAGTCACCAAGTGAACGGCATATGCAGATTAAAAATAAGATGAAGGAAATCATTAAAAAAAGAAAAAACCTCTAAATTTCAATGGTCTAAAGGTTTTTTAAAAGTACGCCAAGACAGTATTTTTACAGAAGTACTTGACATCATTGTAAACTAATACAAAAACAATGAAAGACTTATTAAGTTTTCGATGCCAAGTCCACCAAGAACACATATGATTATTGTACATGCTTTCCTAAAATGTGTTTATTTAACCAGGAAATTCAGTATCTAAATGTTTTACTTTTTTCTAATAGGTTCCTTGGCTGATAAAGCACCACTTCTTGTTCACCTATGGTTTGGATTTGACATAGGTTGTTGATGTGAAACTTGCTTTTATTTTTTTTTCAGCCAGTGTACATACAGGAAAAAGTACTTACATATTTTTCTTATGGAAGTTTAAGTTGTTAATTTGTTACCTTTTTATTTGCTTATCTGTGTTCATTTGAGCAAAGCTGGCCCATGGGTTTGGAATTTTTTCCCCCCAGTTCAAGCTGTTGTCAAATTACAATTTTGTAATCACAATAAAATACGTTAATGTGATATTCTTCTCCCTGCTCTCCTACCAAATCCATCATTGCACTTTTATGTTTAAAAGTGAAATTGGTTTACTAAATTCTTTGACAAGTATTCTGATTAGAAATGCATTATTTTCTTAGCAGAATTATTTATCATGAGAATCTGAAGGAATTCTTTCAAACTGAAAAAAAAATCAACGAAACAACAAAAAATTAATTTAAAGCTAGAGGTCATTTAATAAAGAAATAAAGGCAACATCAGGGCTTTTATATAACTGGTTATAAAATGGTACAGGCAAATGTCCAATCTATTCAACACCAAGTCTGGTATCACAACCAAAACTTTTAGAAATATTTAAAGGCTGCTTTTGCTCTGTTGTGCTAGAGCAATCTTTCAGTGCTTTAGCAGTTATTAGACAAAAAAAGAAAAGTAATTTTAATTTAGGTTTTAACTGGCTATGCAGATTAAAATCCTCCACAAATACAGAAACATATTTTGATGTCTCGGATGTTACTATATTTCTGCCAAGAAAGAAGAAGTGCTGCCAAGAAAAATTATTCCCGTTGAAGATATGCTGTGACTTTTTTGATGTGGCATTCTGCCTTTTTTTTTTTTACCTTGGAAACACTGGTGTTGGATTGAATATATGACGTCTGAACAGACAGTCAACAGATTAACAACAGGACTGTGGCTGAGCAAGAGCATGAGAATGTAAGACACTGTATTAAAATTTAGAGCAATACATGCTACTTTTTTTATAGTCACACTGAAGCTGAAAAAAATTATTCTTTTCAGTGACTTCATTGGATTCACATATCACCAGCTGTTACTTTTCATTGACTCAACAATTCTGTGCATAGTTGCTGCTTCTACTTAATGTCATGAACTTGAAATTTACTGCTATATATGAAATGAGTTTTACTGGTTCTCAAATTTTATAATCATGCTTTCTTTATCACGGGAACCTGTCAGGACACCTTTAAAAAACACTTAATTCTTTCTTTCATCCAGTGTAGTTTCTGAGACATCTGTTTATCTTCATTGGATATTAACAAGTATTCAAATTTAGTTTCAAATTAATCCAAAGCCTATATTTTGCATAGATACTGCAAGCTCTTTGAATAATATTTTTCGATTTAAATGGCTCTTAATGATATTTTTTAGTACAGACTGATTATTTTTTGCTTGGTATTCTGAGGTATCATGTTCTTAACTTTCCAGTACAGTAAGGATGATCAGAAAATTGATAAATTCTTTACTTAATACAGGTAGTGTGATATTTAAATATCCTGCCATGTAAGTAACCTGCAGTGATATCACACAGAACAAAAACACACTGAATGAAAGAATAGGTCATTCTTGAAAGTCAACAGGGTTTTGTTCCTAGAAAGAAACTATTTTCTTTGAGAAGTGTTCAAAATAGAAAATTTATTTAATTTCATAACTAAAGGGTGTTATAAAAACAAACAACCCCTCCATACACTCCCACTAGATTAATTTGCTTTGTGAGGTTTGAAAAAACCTGTAAAGTCAAACTTGGCAGATTAGACTTTGGCCTGAACTCTTAAATCAGGTTCCTGTGGGGTTCATGAGATTTACAGATTTTGCATCTGGTTGTTATTTACTATTATTTTTTCTCTTGTTGCTGTTTCACTTGTTAGTAAGTTTTACTTGTTAGTAAACTGTTATTTTTTAACTTTTATCTACTTATATGCATTCCTTATTGGTGGAAAGGGATTGGTTGATACTAAGGGGAGATTACTCATTTTAGAGTGCCTACCTCCTAAATTGTCTTAAATCAAGACAAGCATATGGTTATTTCTGCTGAATCATTTGATTTTTTTGACAGGGAAAATGATTATAAAAGTGAAGTATATCTGGCTACAGCTTTATTAGCTTCACTGTTATGTTAAGTCCTCTTTAAAAAGTCTCGTCTAAGTTTTTTTCTGCAGTCAGATACTTTGACAGGACCGCTATAAACTTTTGTCTCCATTCACACATTATGGGATTTCTAGATGTGTCTCCTTGTACGACAAAGAAGGAAGTAATTCTCCAGTGAGTTACACATGAGAGGTCTGACATCCCCTGTGAAGGAATCCATTCTTGTAATTCTATTTCCTGCTCTGGGCAGTTAATGAGGGAAGACAAGACCTTCTTTTAGATGCAACAGATCATCCCAGTTGACAGTATAATTTATTCTAACAAATAGGTCTTGTCCTGCATCTCACCTCAGAAACACCAACTCTTTTTTTTTTTTTTTCAGTTTACAAAGAAATAAAACAAACAGGTCACTATGTTTGTACATGACATCCACGTAAAATGAGTATAAATATCATCTTAAAGAGTCATATAGACTGACAGCACTAGGATGAGTAGTGATCAGCACCTGTATTTCTTTACATGGCACACTCATGGTTTCAAGGATTTCTCGTTAGTACAGTTTTTCTGTCATCAGTCACCTTTCTTACTGCCATATTCTCTGTCATCCAAGCTATACGTGTTGTTCTCATTAGAGCTGGCCATTATACTTCCTTTGTACAGTGCTTGGTTTTCTTCGTCTAATATAAAATTAAGCCTTATGTATCTGTCATGCCCAATCACCTTCATAATTTCTGAAAAGATTTCCCTGTATGAATGGCTGCCTGAAGTGAACATGAGAAATGGGTAGAACTTTAGAAGATATGCAATGTCTCCCACTTTGAAAAATGTGCTTATTTACTCTTATATTTTATGCCACAGAGAGAAATACTAATTAAATTTTTTTTCCACATGCTGTGATCTGTGCAGGCTATCTGTATGCAAAGCACTCATTTTACATGTTTTGCTGCCATTGCTGAGTCTGTGAAACATGAATTTAGGAAGGAAGATGATTTTTTTGTATATAAATTGTTGGAACGCCTATTGTCACTGCTTCTGGGAATGTTTGCAAACATAATTATAAACAGAAACAAACAAAAAAAACAAACCAAAGCAAAAAAAAAAACCCCGTCCAAACCAAGAAACAGACAAACAAACAAACAAACAAACAAAAGCAAACAAACAAAAAACCCAAACTTGTATTTCTGCCACTCTCCTACTTTTCCATTCATGTTATGGTGAACAGCTAATTCCTTATTCTCTTCAATATCCTCGGAGGCCGGACTACAAATTAAACCATGTAGGTATTGTTACAAAGAACATATCCATCTCAAACATCCTAAGATACATCAACCAGATAAAACTAAGTATCATGTTAAGGAAATATCACGGTAAGGAGGATGTAATTAGTTTGACAACTATCTCTACATCATACCTGCATATGATTTTCCAACTAAATTAAAGTGTGATTTATGAAGGACACCAAAAGATTTTTGATACCTTCTACATTGCATAATGCTAATCGTGTCAGAAAACTGCTTATGTCTCTGGTATTCGGAATACTCAAGTTTTTTCAGTTCTGACAATGGCTTTCAGCTTACTGTTTTGCTAGCCGGGTTTCTATTCCCCAAGTGCCGTGTCATTAGCAGTAGGATTAATGCTTCCTACTGTCTTTTAGTCAGCTCTATCTCCAGAGAGGATTTGCAAATGTCCAAGTCACTTTAATTAGCCACTTTGCCTCTTTGGAGTGGTATCAAATGGCAGAGAACTGAGAATCGCCAATATTTTGCAGGCACATCTCCATGTCCCTGTGGGCTTACCAGGAATCTAATGGTAAAAAAGATTGCTTTAAAAAGTCTCACTTAAGAAATTATTTAAAATGCAATATCCAAGCTCCTTCAATCAAACTTCTCTTCTTTGCTCTGAGTACAGTGTTTGCAGGAAAACCTAAGATTTGATAGACACAGTTCTGTCAAATGATGTGCACTGTAGAAGAGCAACAAGAAAGTTATCTGCAGCTGCAGGCTGACACACTGCATAGACAGCCATAGCTATCCTGGCATTTTAGTACGGTGCTGACGCAGTGGAAAAGAGAACAACTGATAAACCTCCCATAATGTAAATGTATTTGCTATTTTAAATAGAGTAATTTAATTCTACATAATATAAACATATTTGCTATTTTAAATCTAGCAATTTAAATCTGTATACACTTCAGTACACTTGGTTTTATAGGAATTTGCTGTGTGAGCATTTATTACATTCTGAGACCCCACAGCAACAAAAGCATTGAGGTAGAACTTTATATTTTCCTTAAAGTAAGGACACTGAGAGATATCAGAAAGCTTTTCATATTTAATGATGTTATATTTCAGCATATTTTATATTGAAATTAATTTTGAATTAAAAAAAAATCTGTTTTGCCAGTAGATACAGATTCTGAAAGTCATTTCCTCCTTCTGCCCCAGTCTTACACATTGTAATTGTGAAAGTTATCACCTCAAACTTGCTCTCATTTATCGAGTGTCAAGGGCATCTTAGGCTGGTAAAGGCTTCTCACAGTCATCACTGAGTCTTTAGGAAAGTCTATTGGTTTTTTCCTTATCACACCAAAGTTTGGCTCACACCTGCCCTTCTGCCACTTTAGAAAATTCCTGTTTCTCATGGGCAATGGTCTCCCTGCCTGTCTGGGGTTTGGTGTGGTCATGTCTCCAAGAAAGATCCAGACTCATTCCACCTCCTCATAGTTGCACCTTTACCCAGTGTGCAGCAGCAAGAACATGGTAAAGTCAGTCTTTCTAGCTGCTTTTAGTCAAATATAACATGAAGTTAACACTAGATCAACCAAAATATTGTCTTTATCCTAGGAAGCAAGCCCATTGAACCTCCTAGATGTACAGCTGCCACCTGCAAGGTAATGGAAGTGGAACCAGCAAAAAAGAAAAAGGTAATTGGAAAGTTAATACCACTGTTTGAACAACAGTCTCTCCTCAGCCATGTCTTAGCCATCCAATATGATTAGGCAATCTAAAGAATTTCCTTTCAGGAAGCTTCTGAACTTCGTTTGGGAATTTGACCTTAATGTTGCAATGAGGTAGCACAAAGAGCAGTGCCTGCTAACTGAAGTGCATTCCTAAAAGCTACAATAAATTGAAATAGTTTAAAAGTCTCTGTACGTGCACTGTCATATATTTGCTTTACATACCCCATAACAAATCAGTCTTCATATAGAATATACTCAGAATATTCATATTTGTCTTGGGCATCAAACAATAACTTCCTTATTATTCCTGGTAATCTGAATCCATGTCAGAGTACATCTTTTGGAAGCTTTAGATTGTCCTCATCAAAAGACAAACCTCAGATGTTCAGTTTTTGCAAACCACATTTCTTTCTGTTATTGGAGCTCATAGTAACAAAATATTTAGATATAAGGAATTTTTTTGAGCTTTCTGCAATGTTAATTCACTAAAAAGGAAAGCCATCCAATCTGTGTAATATTTAATAAAGTTATATCCTTGCATGCCAAAATTTTCTAGTGACAGTTCATTCAGCTCCTATTCAAAAATTAGTTGTGAAATGAGGTGTGGCTTTCACCAGAGAATTCCCAATGGAAACCAATCCCAAGGGTCTTAGAGAAGTAGTATATACTAGGAGTGAATTTTTGTAAGAGATACTCAGATATTCTAAGTTATTCTTTAGGCTAGAGTAAAATAGCAGGAGGTCTCTTCTGAAATCCTTTGCCCTCCTTTCCTTAAGTTATCAAAGATTAAATGCAAAGCTTTCAAACAGAAAATGGGCTCACAAATTGCATTCATTCCCAACTCTGATTTTTGCCTTCAAAACTTTGTTCTCTTGTGCTGGGTCTAGGTGTGTTTCACAACATCCCTTTATTCTGAATGCGTACTTCAGCTCTTTAGCTCCTGCAGATGGTATAAGCCAGCAGAATAATGTTGAAATTTACAATTTGCATGTGTTGGAAAACACTATAGTGTATTCCATAATTGAAACTATTACTGTGTCCTAAACATCCTGCAAACTTTCTGTACGTGCAGTTGTTGTTATTCATTTTCTGTAAAACATTATCCGCAAAGGTTCAGAAAGTTTCATTAGGGTTGCTATAAAAGTCAGCTATACCATGTTTTATGTTTTCTCTTAAGCTGAAGTATCTTGCACCTAATAGAAAGCACTTTGTAGACCACTTGCTAAGAAAGTGTGTGGCAGACAAACAGGGAGGTGATTCATTTTTATATGGAGTGGTAACATTAGACAAATTAGAAGCTAATACACCTTTACGTAATGATTTTTCTTTTGTTTTCAGCACATGAAGCATGTCCATGCCCATTTTTCTACTTGTGTGCCCTAGTTTTGACTGAGATAGAGTTAATTTTCTTCTTAGTAGCTGATACAGTGCTATCTGTTGGACTTCATATGAGAATAATGTTGATAACACACTGGTATTTTAGTTATTGTTAAGCAGTGCTTACTCTGAATCAATGGACTTTGCAGTTTCCCATGCTCTGAGAGTGAAGAGCTGCATGAGAAGCTGGGAGGAAAAGTGGCTGGGACAGCTGATCCAAACTGGTCAAGCAGTTGATCCATATCATAGAATGTCATGTCCAATACCTAAGATCATCCCTGAGGGAAAGGTCTCTGCTTGGGGATGGGCTTGGCATCGGTCAGTGGGTGGTGAGCAATTGTGTTGTGCATCACTTGGTTTTCCTGGCTTCCCACTTTAACTGTCTCTAACCCCGTGCAATGCAATCAAAAATAGTAGCTGTAGTAGTAGTAGATTTTACTTTATTTCAATTATGAAACTGTTCTTATCTCAACCCATGAGTTGTACCCTTTCTCTATCCTCCTCCTCATTCCATGGGGTGGGGGTGGGGAGGGTAGTGAGCAAGCATCTATGTGGTAGTTGCTGTTTGGGGTTAAACCACAGCCATCTTTCTTGGTGCCTAGTGTGGGGTGATACAGCAACAGAAGTTTTTGAGAAGAGGAAGAATATCCCAAATATTTCTGCAAGCTGATTTTGACATAAACCAAAGTAAGATCAAGGGACCTGCAGAGGAGATTCAGTTTTTAGGAATAAACTGGCAAGATGTAAGTCGTCAGATCCCAGTGGATGTGAAGAACAAGATAACAACATCTCCTCCAACCAACACGAAAGAAACAAGCTTTTTTTTAGGCATTATGGGCTTTTGGAGAATGCACTTTTCAAACTGCAGTCTGATTGTAAGACCTCTCTATCAAATGACCCAGAAGAAAAATGATTTCAAATGGAGCCGTCAGCAAAGACAAGCCTTTGAACAAATCAGAAGTGAATTGGTTCATTCAGTAGCCCTTGGGCTAGTCAGGACAGGGCTAGATGTGAAAAATGCTCTCTACCTGGAAAGAATGGTCCTATCTGGAGCCTCTGGCAGAAAACACCAGGGAAGACCTGAGGTTTACTCCTAGGCTTTTGGGGTCAGGGATATAGAAGATCTGAAGCCACTATACTCCAACTGAGGAGATACTGGCAGCATACAAAAGGGTTTGAGCTGCTTCAGAAGTGATTAGTACTGAAGCACAGCTCCTCCTGGCACCCCAGCTGCCAGTGCTGGGCTGGTTGTTCAAAGGAAGGGTCTCCTGTATATACCACGCAACTGATGCTGCACGAATTGAGTTGCACTGATCAAACAATAAGCTCAAATAATAATCCCCGGTCATCCAGAGATCCTGGAAATGGTCTGTCTGGCCAGGAGGCAAAGACTTGGGAATGTCATTAGAGGACAGTGACCTGTGCTAAAGAGGCCCCACTGTGTAATAAATCAACAGGAAGTGAGAAGCAGTATGCCTTGATGGGTCCTGCTGTGTACTATAGGAAAGCATCGGAGGCTGAAGATGGTTGTATGGAGTCCCCAGTGACAAGTCACAGAAACTGATGAAGGAAAAGGTGAATCAGGTCAGTTTGCAGAGGTGAAAGCCATCCATCTAGCTTTAGACATTGCTGACCAAGAAAAATGGCTGGTATTCTATCTTTGTCCTGGCTCATAGATGTTGGCAAATGGCCTGTTTGAGTGGTTACAGAAATGGAAGAGGAGCAACTGGCAGCACAGAACTAAACCCCTCTGAGCTGTGGCAAAATATTTCTGCTTAGGTGAAGAACCTGGCTGTGAAGGTACATCATGTAGATGCTCATGTACACAAGAGTTGGACCACTGAAGAACATTAAAACAACCAGCAGGTAGATCAGGTTACTAAGACTGAAGTGGCTCAGGTAGTTCTTGCAGTTCTGGACTGGCAACAAGTGAGTGACTTATTTCTAGCTCAAGGAGCCCGTGACACCCTAGGCCATCGAGAAAGAGATGCAGCATATACATGGGCTGGTGATCAAGGGGCAGATTTTCAGAGAATCACAGAATATTCTGCATTGGAAGGGATCCACCTGGATCATCGAGCCCAGCTGTTAAGTGAATGGCCCATACAGGGATCAAAGCCATGACCTCGGGGTTGTTAGCACCATGCTTTAACCAACTGAGCTAATTAGGCTTAACCATGGACACTATGGCACAGGTTATGCATGACTGTGAAATGTTCTGCAACAAAGCAGGTCAAGAGGTAAAAGCCTCCCTAGTATAAAGGACAATGGCTGAAACATGAGTATGGGGAGGCCTGGCAGATTGACTCTATCACACTCCCCCAAACCTGTGACGTCAAGTGCAGTGTGCTTACAATGGTGGAAGCAACAACCACATGGCTAGAATATCCTGTGCCACATTCCACTGCCGGGAACCATCCTGGACTTTAAAAAGCAAGCCTTATGGTGACGCATACACTAGAAAGAATGGAGTCAGGCAACGGGGCTCATTTTTGAAACAAACTCATAGACACTCAAGCCAAAGAGCATGGCATTGAGTGGGTGTATCTCATTCCCTATCATGCACCAGCCTCCGGAAAAATCAAACAATACACTGCACTATTAAAGACTACTCTGAGAGTAATGGGTAGTGGGACCTTCAAAGATATCTAGCAAAAGACACCTGGTTAGTCAACAGCAGAGGATCTAATGGGCCCTGCCCAATCAAAACTTCTGTGTACTGTAGAAGGGGTTAATGTTTCTGTAGTGCATACTAAAAATATGCAAAGGAAAACAGTTTTAGTTATTCCTGCCTCAGACAAAGAAAAAACTGTGGTTGGGATTGCTTTCACTCAAGGACCTGAGTGCACTTCATGGGCAATGCAGGAGGATGGGGAGGTCCAGTGTGTACCTCAAGTGATTTGATTTTGGGTGAGAATAGCCAGTGGATTAAGTTGTACATTGTTACTTGCTATATAACACTGTATATCACCGTCTCTATGCTGGGCACGTGCCTGTCACTGTGTGGGACATCCATCTCACAGCTTCCTTCTTTGCCACTCTAGATTTGAGAATCTGAACCTGACTCCCTTTTAATCGCTACGTTAATGAAGAATGGACCTTGATTAAATCAGGCAAGTCCAGCAGTGCTGGAATCAGAGCTGGCTTCAGCTTTCAAAAATCCAACGCCATTTTTTCCTGTAATAGAAAACACTTTATAGACTACTTGCTAAATGAGTGTAGCAGAGAAGCAGTATGGGTGATTCATTTTTATGTGGAACAATGAGAAGAGTTAGAAGCTAATACATTCTGAGCTAATGACTTTTCTTTTGTTTGCAGCACATGAAACATAATTTCATGCATATATTTCTGTCTCTGCAAAGCATCTAAATCTACATTTGGACCGAGTTTCTTTTTATTAAATAAGTGAAATGTATTCTTCCATGTACAAGTTTTCGTGAGAAACAATGGAGATGGATTGAAAATTTAAAATTCAGAGGTAAGAAATACTTAGCTCACTTATTTTTCCCCATGGATCATGCAAAGAATGTTACAGGTAGGTTATGGCTTGCACAGTAGAAAACTAGTACCGGACAATTGAGATTGATCACTAGATGTACAATTCCATGAGGGATATACCTACAGGTTTTTCTTTTCTGGGGTAGATATTATGAGTCAATCAGATGTAAGAGGAGTCTGGCTCACTAAATTACAATACAAAGGACCTATGAAGTGCCCATGAAGATTTTTCATTACAGGAAATATGATTTTGATCCTGCTGTAATTCCTGGTTTTGTGAGTGCTGAAACCACTTAAACTTTCTTGTGCCCTGCTCTGAGTGATACTTCAGTATGTTAAATGAACTACAGCTACTTTGGTGATAAATTATAAAGTCATAGATTTTTGAATAATTTTTCTTTCTTTTTTTTTTTTTAAACACTAATCAAAGATTTCATATGTGGCAGGTAGAAGTAGAAAGAGAAGAGGAAATGGCACACGAGAAAAAGAGTTGAAAATCTTAGAATTAAAAGTAGGACTAGACAGCTAGCTTGAAGCTACACGAGTTCATATGGGGACATTGACTTCTATGTAGCACATCCCTCCCTTGGCCACTATCCTTTTCTGTTTCTTTGACTGTCATGGTTTAACCCCAGCTAGCAGCCAAGCCCCATGCAGATGCTCACTCACCCCCCCATCAGCAGGATCAGAGAGACAACAGCAAGGGTAAAAGGTAGAAAACTTGTGGGTTGAGATAAAGGCGGTTTAAGAGGGAAAGCAAAAGTCATGCACACAAGTAAAGCAAAATAAGGAACTATTAGCTGCTTCCCAAGGGCAGACAGGTGTTCAGCCATCTCCAGGAGAGCAGGGCCCCATCAGGCCTGACAGGGACTTGGAAAGATGAATTCCATCACTCCAAATGTCCCCCCATCCATCTCCAAATTACTTTCACCCAATTTATGTACTGAGCATGATGTCATACAGTCTGGAATACCCCTTCAGTCAGCTGAAATCATCTGTCCTGGCTGTGTCTCCTCCTACCTCCCATGCACCCCCAAATTCCCTGTCAGCACGGCAGTAGGAAAAGCAGGAAAGGCCTTGATTCTGTGTAAGCCCTGCTCAGCAATAACAAAAACATCTCTGTATTATCAATTCTGTGCTCGTCACAAATCAAAAACATAGCCCCATACCAGCGACTCTGAAGAATATTAACTCTACCCCAGCGAAAACCAGCACGTTGTACTCCTTGTATCCTATCAGGCTAATCTCAGCCTCCAATACAGTCAGCTGTTCAGATCCGCCTGTCACTCCAGGCAAGTCACTGATCAGTACAGGAACAGTTCTGTATTCACTGATAATTGTTGAAAATCCTGTCTTACCTAGTAAAATAATTTTTTACTTATTGAGTGTTCAGGACCAATAGATCAATAAATACACCTTTTTTTTTGGTAGGAATATAATGCTGAAATTTGTGATTCCCATTAAATGATAACTTCCATTTCACTCAGAAATACAAGTATGTCTTGGTAGGATGGAGATTTGAAAGTATATGGAAGAGAAGAAAGAACATCCTGCAATAGAACTCTATTCTTTTGGCTCTTGAAGAAAAAGGAAATAATGTTTTAATAATAGTCTGCCAGTTTTGGCCCAGATAAAATTTTTAAACAAACCTTATATCTGTTTTCAAAATCAGCAATGCCAGGATCTGCATTTTTCTTTTAATATTTTTTTAGTCAAAAAACTGCTCAACTCTGATCTTAATGGAGTAGTATTTTGCTAGCACAAAGTTTTCCGGTGGATCAGTTTAATCCCGTAAATCCTCAATACAGACGGGGTCTTTTTCAGTACAAGTATACACTGCTGTGTTAGCATTGTTGAGGTGAAGGCTACTTTAGGTAGAGCAAATAACCTCCCTAGAGCAGCAAAGAAAACCTGAGTTATAAAATAATTTCCCAAATATTCATGAACAGAGTTTTGGGAACCCCTTCAAAGAGCTTTTCATCCCTCACCTGACACTCTGTGTAAAAAACTTTAATCTTGCTTAGGAGTAATAGGTAATTTGGTACCAAATGACCTTATCAAATTTTATCAAAAGGAAAAGCAATACAACCAGATTCCCTCAAGTAATTTCTCGAAAGTACTTTTAATATAATATTCAACCAGGGATTCTTTTTTCATCACTTTCTTTTAGCACAACTTTATCCGGGACCATGTTAAACTGATGCTAGAACACTTTCATCTACTATAACTCAAGCATTAGCTTTTTCACTTAAACATGTTCTACTTTTAAAAAAACCTTTAGAAATATGTATAGAACATTTCTACTCTTTGTGCACCTTCTTTGATTTGTATATAGAAGTAGCTGAAAGCTGATGAATACTTGAGGGAAATTGTGCTTAACTAACCTGATTGCCTTCTATGATGGGACAATGGCTGGATAGATAAGGGAAGAGCAGTGGATATTGTCTGCCTTGATTTCAGGAAGGCTTTTGACACTGTCTCCCATGATATCCTCATAGACAAGCTCAGAAGATGTCAGCTGGACGAGTGGGCGGTGAAGTGAATTGAGAACCAGCTGCATGGCAGATCTCAGAGGGCTGTGATCAGTGCCACAGAGTCTGGTTGAAGAGCCTGTCACTGCTGATGCCCCCAGCTGGGCCCTGGTATTGTTTATCTTATTCACCTCTGAAGGGAAAGATGTCACAGAAAATATCAAACCTCAAACATTTCAACAATTTTAGAATATTTAGGAAGACTTCCAAATGAAAAAAGATTGTAACGGAAGGATGTGCCTAATGTGCTTGTGCAAGCTATGTTAGTAGGTTTATCCATTAAAAATCAGATTAATTTGTTTGGCTTACTTTTGTAGTCCTTTGCATAGGGGTCTTGGTGATAAGACTATAATGTTAACTTGTACTTGAATTAATTATCATTTCAGTCAACTGAACAGCATTCCTTTTGTTTTAGTTTGTTTTTTTGGTTTTTTTTCAGGTAGAGTGAGTGTAGGGAAACAGCATGTGCTTGAGTAAATTCAAAGTTTTGTGGAAAGGAAAATAGACATGTCACAGTGGGGATCAGAGTATGTGCTTCAATAAATCTTTCAAAGGAATGACTGACAAATTTTTACAGCATTATGAGTTAGGTAAAGATAGAATTACTAAAAAAAGTTTGGATAGCTGTGGACCAAGTTTAATAACTTCTATTGAATAGTCTTTTCTATAAGAAAAAGGTAAGGATTGTGGTAAGGATAGCTTGTGGTAGGGATAGCTGAGGATATTTTTTTCTAAATATACATTAATGTTACTTGGTTTTAAATGCGTAGTTCAAAAATAGAATGTTAAACAGAAATATTTTTTAAAAATCCTTAAAATCTAGACCCAACATGAATTATGTGTTATTTAAAGAATACAGCCTATCTTTATTTTTATAAATAGAGACTATTACATATTTTTATTCTGCTGTCTTCCGTAAATTGTTTAAACTTCAGGGATGTTTACTGGATTACAAAGCAATAATTAATAGGTGTTTTGGATCAATGGAGCAAGTTGAAATGTTTATTTCATTAAATAGCTTATCATATTTGATATGACCAGATACAACATCTCATTCCGTATTGAGATCAGAAGCCAAGTATCAAAACAAATACAGGAAAAGCTATTACTGTATAAATTCTCTCATGTTTAGGTACCCACAACCAAAGAGTGATACACACTTTACAATCAAGTATCTAGTCAAAATCCTTTGCACTAGATTGAAGAAATTAAACTGAATTTCTTGTGTAGTCTTTGATATAGCCCCTCTTTCATAAGAACAATATACAAGAGAAGACCAACTCAAATGAACAGCTGAGAAGAAATTAAAATGCAAATAAAAATGAGCAGCTGATGAGCACAACACTTTTGAGATATTTTGAGGAAAAAATATATTTAACAACCTAGTTTGGACTCAGAGTATTTTGGTATTGACCTCTTGGAAGTAAAGAAATAAGGAGAGTAGGAGAATTTGAACAAACCTGAGTAGATGCTTGCATGAAGAATTATCCTTGATGAGTAGAACACTGACTTTAAGGGTAAAATGTAACATTTGCACCTATAAATGTAGGAATCTCAAGTAAAAGTTGATGTCCCACTTTATCAATTGCTGCATACAGAATTTCTGGGATATTTATTTGGAAGATGCTAAAAAAACCTGACTGTTTTGAGAAGCAAGCTGTGGTAATTATCAGTGTTAAATAAGTTTCAAGCACTGATTGAAACAATTTAAACAATGTTAAAAACCTTTAGTGATATTTCTTTTTTCCTGTTGAATCTGTAAATTCCAATTTTATTTTGCAAATTTATTCACATATAAATGGTTGTTAAATAGATTTATTCATGCTTAAACTGATCATAGATCCATGTTGCTCTTTAAAATTAACCAGCAAAAAAAAAAAAATCATACTGTTATTGCAAAGAACACACAAAAACACGGAGTGTGCCTCTGTTGCTCACTAGAACGTGCTTTCAGAAAAAAAATGGAAGATCATTGTTTTATTAAGATTTATAAATCTACTCCATATAGAAACTAAGGTTGAATTCATGAATTCAAGTTATGTGTATGTTAATATGTGGAGAAAAGCCCACCACATTCAATATAGAACAAATGACAAAAATCTTTCAACAGATGGATATGTCTTTTGCACACAGTTTGAATGCAAATACACATATATGTACACTTGTATTAACATATAACTGCATGTACATATGTGCAAATAGATATCAGTGTATATATACATATAAGCCTACATTAAGGAGAATTAATGACAGAAATAAAAAATCAGGCATAGAAAGGAGAAAATAAATCTGGCATATATTGTACTTTGTATAATTTGATAAGCTTGTAAAGTTCTAGCTTGACTAGAATTAAAGTAAAGCTCCCTCATTCCCTGATAGAATCAAAATTCCACCCCTTATGCTTACATTTCTTATACAATATAATTCAGACCAGTCATTAAAAAATTAACCCTTGAAATAATTCAATTGAAGATAAGGAACTATATATGGGATGTATTTTCTTCTGATCTTTGCTAGTCCCTTACATCATGAATATAACTCAAGATTACAAAGATATCTTAAGACTGATCTCATATTCATTGGGCAAATAGCTAATGAAAGAAAGTTAAAACATTTTCACGGGCTTTCCTTCCTTGAATGACTAACTTGGTCATATGTCAGACTTATATGAGGAACAGTATTAAGAAAACATTAGCATTCATGTATTCTAACTTGCGAGGAAAAATACCTCACCTAATAATTAATTAGATTGTAAACTGAATACCCTTTGAAATCAATACCCAGATGAAAGTGATCGTGTAAATAAGGATTGAGAATAAGTGGGAGCAAAAGTGCAACATATAAGAGATAGAAGTAAAACTGACTTTTAATGAGAGGTAAGTTATTAGCTCATTATAGAAACAATGCAGGAGGGACTAGGTTACCGTATAACTATTGTATGAGTCAAATGGGGTCAATAAATTTGAGCTGTCAGTAGGTGACTGTAGCAGAACAGCAGATAATACTAAGTAAAATATAAATTTAAATCCATGTAGGAATTGTCCATCATATAAAAACATTATAGAAGGCAATATCAGTACTCTTACTGCTGTTATGATCAAATAAAAGCTTTATATTTTGTCATTTTGAACATCTGGTCATTATAAATAAAGATTCCTAAGCAAAAAGATTGCATTTTTTACTGTGCTTCACATGCAGTTGTGGAAACTAATATTCTGCAATTATCGTTTTGGTATTTTAATAAGGAGCTTAACCCCATGGCACATTCAAGTTTTAAATTAGAAGACCTGATTGAGGTTTTTAGAAGTCTCCTTTTTTTTTTTTTTTTCCATTGGTCAAAGCTACAGAACTTCACAAGAATTAGTAAAATAAGCATAACTTCTATCGTGACTCTTATTCTTTACTGAGAGAGTGAGAATGGTGAGGCACCGGAACAGATTTCCCAGAGATGTGGATGCCCCATCCCTGGAAGTGTCCAAAGTCAGGTTGCATTGAACTTTTATCAACCAGGTCTAGTAGTAGGTGTCTAGATGATCTTTAAAGTCCCTTCCAATGCAAACCACTCTTTGATCCTGCGACTTACATGGTTTTGGATATATTACTTTGATTTACTTGTCCTCAAATATTTTCCTTAACCTCAATTGCCTGTTGTCCAGTGGATTCCTACCTATTTCTCTTTTTGCACATCTTTTCAATGTGCAAATTAATTCAGTAATATTAGAATACTTCATGTGGAAAAAGAGTTCTTTTTACCTGAAATTGAATTATTATAATTGACAAGTGTCAGGATCCATCACATATGTCACTTCTTTTTCCTAACAGAATAGATAGCACTTTGGAATACCATGCAAAATAACTTGCTTCTAAAAATGATACAAAAAGATCATTGGAAGAAATATTAATAAGGTACAAACCTTCATTTATCTAACAAAAGTAGGGAAGGGAATTGAAAAAATTGATCACTGTGGAATTTTTAGTCAAATGTAATGTATTTACCCCTGCCAGTCTGTCAAAGTACTTGTATTTTACTAACAATTTATTCTGAGAAAAATGGTTTCGCTCAGCATTTTAATACATGTAAATTCAACATGATGTAGGTGAGGCAAGAAGTCTTAGCTGCTACGGATCTATTTTATTACCTTCCTCATTGTTTTAGGTTCCAGCATATGCTGTCCTCCATAAAAAGAAACTTGCCTATAGACATGACATCCTTTGTTATTCTTAGAGTTTATAGACATTTTTTTTAATTTCTTCATTTTCAAAGGAATCAGCAGATTTTGAACATTTTCAAAATCACATCCTCTAGCTGATGACCATACAAATATAAATACGAAGCAAGGTTATGTGTGGGCTACTAGGACATATGTGGAGAAGAACCCTCTGAGTCTTTGAGATGATTAATGGGAAGAAATAACAGCATAAAAACCCTCTGATTGAGGTAATGCTATTGATATAAAACTTGAGAATAAGTGGGAGTCTGGTTTACTATTAGTGTTACTCCAGTTTTTCATTGGCACATCCCAGTGAAATCAATTAACTAAAGTTGATAAATGCTATCTCCATTAGTTTAGAAACATTTTAAATATTCAGGTTTTTTCCTTTTTTCCAGTGCACAGAAAACTCTGTCACTTCTATTTCTTCTAGCCTTATTAAAGCCCATTAACATTTTTGCTGATAAATTAATGGGGTGCAAGTTTTAATCCAGTGTTTAAAATGAAGCAGTCTTGAAAATTTTCTTACTACAACTGTTTTTACCTGTGCTGGTTTTGGCTGGGGTAGGTAGAAGTAATGTTTGCCATAGTAGCTGGCTGGCATGGTGCTTTGTTTTGGATTTGTGCTGGAAACAGTGCTGGTAATAGAGAGATGGTTTTGTCACTGCTGAGCAGTGCTTACACAGAGTCAAGGCCTTTCCTGCTTGGGGAAAAGTTGTGAGGGGACACAGCTGGGACAGCTGACCTCAACTGCCCAAAGGGCAGAATGTACCACATGAGATCATGCTTAGGATACAAAACTGTGGGAAGAATAAGGAAGGGGGGAACAGGTTTGGAGAGATGGCATTTGTCTTTCCAAGACACTGTTACACGTGATGGGGCCCTGTTTTCCTGGGATCACCGAACACCTGCCTGCCCATGGGAAGCAATGTATTAATTCCTTGTTGATTTTGCTTGTGCACATGGCTTTTGATTTCATCGTTCAACTGTCTTTATTTCAACCCATGAGTTTTCTCACTTTTACTCCTCCAATACTCTTCTCCATCCCACTGGGGACAAGTGAGTGAGTGTCTGTGGGGCTCAGTTGTCAGATTGGGTTAAACCGTGGCATTATTTTATAGCACTGTAATACGCCGAGGTCATACACCTAAACAGATGAGCGCGAGTAGTCCTGCTCTTCCTCATATGCTGTCAACCATCTATGAACACCATCAACCCTTATAATTTATTATCTGACACAATTAGCAAACTGATGAGCTGAAGAGAGGTGCTTATGGTCTCAGGTTTGGCACCACAGTAAAGAAGTTTTTGACACCTACCAGGCCCCAGCTGCCTGACAGAAGTACCCTTCCAAATAAGGGTTTTAGCCTTTTTTGCTACAGGCTAATGTTTCACTCTGAAGAGAATAATACCAAGCATACTCAAAAAATGCAGAATTAGGGCAAATTACGGGGTAAGATACACGATCATATACTTTTTCTTTTTAAAATTTCAGACATCCGTCCAGCTTACTGAGTGAACTAGAGGCTAAACAGAAAGAATATGTTTAATAACAGACTGTAATATTGTATATTGTACTTTTGCAATAAATAAGTGCAAAAGAATTAAAAGGTGGTTACACTTTATATCTTTAATGGGTCATAAGCACATAAGACCAATCATGTCAGTTCAGACCAGATGTGCAAAAGCCCTCAATCCTATTTTCAAGAGTGAACAATAAATAGATAGTTAAGAAAGAGCACTAGGAAAAATAAATTATATAATAACATTCTTCTAGACACCAGTGTTTTTTATCTTAGGAATTTCTTGAAACAGAACTGCTATCTATCTGCATGTGAATAGTCCTTGGGTTTTTTTATTTTTGTTTTTAAATTTATTATAATATTTAATCTAGCTGCTTTTGCAGTTTTCAGACTTCAGAATAACTTGTGGTAGGGAGTTTCATGGCTTTAGTAGATTTTCTGTGAAGAATCACATCTTTCAGTGTGTTTTGAATGTTACTTGGACTCAGGTAACAACCTCTGGCATTGTTATTAGGTGTGGAAGATAAAGTCACCTACAATTCTCACAATTTTCTAGACTGCTGTCTCTTCCTACTTGAGTTATCCTTTATTTCTCTACATGGCAGCACTCTAGCCTATCCACTGCACAAACATCAGCTGCTTCATCCCTGTGGTCATCGCTATTACTTTCTTTGAGAGTGCCTTAGTTTTAGTATACTCTTTCTGAGATGGAAGCACCAAGACTGCAAGAGCTATTCAAGATGAAATTTGATACACAACTGTGTCCAAGCCCAGGCTGGATGGGGATCTGATAATCTGGTCAAGTGAAAGGTGTTGCTGCGTACAGCAGGGGGGTTGGAACTAGATGATCTTCAAGGTCCCTTCCAATCAAAACCATTCTATGATTCTATGAAGGATGGTATTGTTTTCTCCTTTGTCCTCTATTCCTTCCAGGTTGATTTCTGACATTTGTTCACCTACTGCCAAAGTTTTCCTTTACGAGTGATGATCTCCAGCTCAGAGCCAATCTTCTGCTACATAAAATTAGGGTTCTCATTTTGAAGGTATGGCATTTCACATCCATCTATGTTGAAATGATTTGCAATTTTATTACAGAATTTTCTATATTATGAGATCCCTTTTCAAATTGGTCATGTTTGGGTAACATCTTTTTTTATCTTGAATTCAGTAGTCAGCAAACACTATTATCTCAGTAATTCTAATGTTTCCAGACTATTCTTACTGATGTGCTTAGTATAGACATCTGACTTGATGGCTTGGCATCTCATAGAGCTGCCTAGAATCTTTTTTAATAATTGACAACCCATCATCTGTCTTAGGGTAGCACAGCATTTAGCAGTTTGGAGAGGAATTTCATATGAAGTCAGTATTTCAGATATTTTGTCCTTTGGGAGTTTTTGCCAATCATATTTTGATCCTTGTGATTTATTACAGTTCTCACTAGCTTTTATTGAGTATCCTTTATCAGCAAGTTTTTAATTTAAGACAGAACTTCCCAAGGGCCGCCCATGTTCTGACATGAGTGTTTTCCTTTCTGTTCCTCTTATACTGTAAAAAAAATTCTTCTTATTTTTTCAACATTTGGAAGTTGGTCTTCCTTTTCTTGTTCATGTTTATCTCTTCCGTATTCTGTATATGAGCACAACTTTATCTTTAGACCGAGTGCTTAAAATAACATAGAAACAAGAATGTACTATTTGTCAAATGCACTTAGCTAATTCACAGTTTCCCTTTTTTCTCATCCCAGAATTCTTCTGTAGTCAACTGGCTTTCCTTACCCTCATCATTTCTGACAAGCCTGCTCAGACTCCCAGGTGTAACCTGCTTCTAAGCAGCTAGCGTTTTTCCGGAAAGGCTCAGACCCTTTATTATGACTTTTGGTGATAGTTTTACCCCACCAAAAGTCAGTAGAAGATTTGTCCGCTGATCTGGTATCTGATCTTCATCATCTGTGCATTCAAATATTTCTCTTACACTGACAAAAAAAAAAAAATCATTTCATGTTATATTTGGTGTCCAACAATTTGAAAGGGAAGGCAAATTTGTTATAAAAGAGTAATGTTGCTTGAGGAGAGGCATAAATAGATTAAATAGCAAAGTATCTTATTGATATATATGAAAAGCTGTTAAATCTATTATGAAAGCACACTAAAATATGCTTCTTAGTTTTGTTAATTGTGAAATGAAGCTTTAAATGAAAGAGCTTGTGTTTCTCCTGACTTAATAGCCATCATGGATGGGATTAAAAGTAAAAGAGGAGACAAACACAGAAAATAAATATTTATGTTTTTGGAAAACTTCATTGCAGTTTTCTGGATTGCTTGCAAATTTTATGTTTAATGATTATATTGTGAAGTATGAGTGACTTAGATTAGAAATCTGATCATAATAGGCATTTCTTTTATTACTTGCTAAATGTAAATCTAGGGATTATCTTCCTCACAGAGATGTCTGTTTTGACTTGGACATTTGTCTTGCAAAAATATTTCATTATATTCCTGCCGGTAAACTTCCTTCATTTGAATTATTCTAGAAAGTAACTAAAATGGGGATCACACAGAGTTAAAAGTAGATTATTTTAAAAATATTGGGGTTTACCGAGCTGCATGTATCCCCTGTTTACATTTGTTTCTTCATCCCTTGATCCATACACAGCTACAAATGAATAAACAGATTCCAAATCACAACTTGGACCCCTCATTACATTGCTGTACCAGTACACCTCAACACTAACAAGACCCACTTCTGAGTAGTAAAATGCAAATTAAGAGGCAGTTAAGGACAAATTAATATCTAAAGTTAATTATAACATCTGGATTTAGGAACACTCAGGAGTTTTGAGTTATACTGCCATGCATACATATTTATGTTATTATTTTTATTTAAATTGCATACATGGGATACAAGGGAAGATATTAATTTCTTTCTTATCTTTACCTGTTGATAGCATGCTTGTCAAACCTTCATCCTTTGTAAGAAGGGATCATAAATTACAGAAGTCACAGAAATCACAGAAACAATCAGGTTGGAAGGGACCGCAATGGGTCTTCTGGTCCAACCTCCCTGCTGAAGCAGGGTCATCCTAGAGCACATGGCACAGGATTGTGTCCAGATGATTCTTAAGTATTTCCAGTGGGCTAGACTCCACAACCTCTCTGGGAAACTTGTTCCAGTGCTTGGTCACCCACACAGTAAAGAAATTCTTCCTCATATTCAGGTGGAACTTCCTGTGCATCTGTTCCTGCCCATTGCCTCGTGTCCTAGGGCCTGGTACCACTGAGAAGAGCCTGCGTCCATCTTCTTGCCACCCCCAGCTTTAGATATTTATACACATTGATGAGGTCCCCTCTCTGTAGTCTCTTCTCAAGGCTGAACAGGCCCAGCTCCCTCAGGCTTTCCTTATAAGAGAAGTGCTCCAGTCCCCTCATCATCCTTGTTGCCTTCCACTGGTCCTGCTCCAGGAGCTCCACGTTTCCCTTGTACTGAGGAGCTCAGAACTGGACGCAGCACTCCAGATGTGGCCTTGCTAGGGCTGAGTAGAGCAGATTTCTTAATATATATCGTATCTCAGGGATTTCTTCTTTCTTATTTTCTTATTTATTGCAGTTTCACATTTGAGTTATTGCTGTACCAATTCTCAAAACCACGGAATTTTGTTGGTGATCCATTACGACCTCCTAGCAGAATCTGCTTATGCATTAAAAAGAAGTGTTTTCCTTTATCAAATACTTTTTATGTACAGAGTTTCTTTGTGTAGGTACTTACAGGAGAAAATCTGTATTACACATAAAGCTAAAATAAGCACAGAAAAACCTTTGGGATATAGTACCTAACACCATTTACAGGAAAAACAGAAAGGAAGACAGGATAAAGAATTACTTAAAGGACAGTGGTAATATTTTTGGTTTTGACGCATTTCTCTTGATGTATTTGATTTGACTAAGGAAAAGATTGTTTAAAGTGTTATTTCAGTACTCAGTCTCTGTTCTTTATAAATGACCTGAACATTACGTGAACTTAAGAATGAAGCTGACACAGGGAGTTATATTCCTGAATTGGGCCAGTGAGTGAGAGGTGAGGACAAAGTTGAAAAAGTAGAAGAGGCCCCTCAGTGCTCAATCTACCATCACTGATGGGTCATGTTATCTGTTTTGGTAAAAGTACGCAGCTTGGGAAAATGGCTTGTCGGTGCCCCATACTTAAGGTGCACATAGTCTGTTGGCATTCTGGATGATTTGCACTATCTTTTCCCTGCAAAATATATGGATTTGTGTTGTTGGTTTGGTTTTAACTCCTTTAAGCTATAAAGTTATTTTTAAATTGCTTTGTGTATTTTGTTCTGTTTTTAAATAAATATGTGCAATAGAAACTGGAAATTAATACAAATCTGTAAAACATATAAGTAATTTTTGAGTGATGCAGTCACATTAATACGGGAGGATAATGAAAATACAGTAGAACAAATGGGTTTTGGTCACAGAATAACTTTTTCATTTTTAACATCATTGTTCCTTCTTTCACATGTGCAGACAAATGCTCAAAAACAGCCTTTGTTTTTCCTCTGTTCTTGTCAGTATAATTAGGATGAACATCACCAAATCCTTTCTCCCTAAACACAGCAAAAACAATGCTGCTTGTTCTGAGTTACATTGTTTTGGTAGCAATAATGACTGATTTGCTTGGGGGAAACTGTCAAGTCTCTGTGTAAATTATTAACAAACATATTTCTGTATTATTTATAAGACACTGAAAATATGGCTTAATGATCATTTAAAATGATGGCTTTAGAAAACAATTGTTTCTTTACAGTTCTTATTGACACAAACAGTTTTCCATTTTATATCAGGGAATATTTCACAGAGTAGCAAAAGAAGCACAATTTTAGTAGCATGATTTTTGCATTTAACTCAATATTTTCTACCCTTATATAAAGTAAACTTTTATTGTAACAGATGCAAAAAGTCTGAGGAGAGAGTAGAGATTCACTTAGTGTGAAATTAGCTTTTCCATGCATGTAGCTGTGACATTTTTTTTTAATATTTCCAATTTAATCATGTTAAATTGCTTTTTTCTTGATGAAAATCTTGAAGAAGACACATATATGTGGTAACAATTTCTCAAGTTCAAAAATGCCCTGGGGACTACTAGGCTAATGCTCAGTAGCTGTACAACAGAGACTATATAAAACACACTCTGCTCTTCTGCTGGACATCAGAGAGAGAGAGGATGGTCTCGTAGTCGGGAACAATCTCTTCCACACATATCCACCCTGAATTTGGATGAATAAATAACCTTTTGTGTGCCTTTATGTTTCTGATTTAAATTAGCTGTGTTGATAACTTCTCTGCACACGTGAGGTGATGTCAGTGTGTATTTACTAACCGTATGTCACTGTACCCATCTTAATGGGATCACTGATGCAATATTTTCACTGGAGCACAGCCTGACTCTCATCTGAGACAAGGATGTTTGCATGAGCTTTTCTGAGAAAACTGGCTATAAACTTCTGGTAAAGAGAATCAAAAAGTACATCACTTACCTTAAAAAACTTTTGGAACCAAGCTTCTTAATTTTACTCTGAATTTGTTCAAAACTTTAATGACTTCTTTTTCCTGTTTTTGTGTGTGTGCCATATGCATTCATGAAGGCTTCCTCAATTTGAGAAATACAATTAAACTAGTAGCTCTGATTCTTGATAGCAATAAGGTAAGATGTCTTAATTGTAAAGAATGAAAACAAGGCCTACTGCTGTTTAATGGTTTGTTGGACATTGTTTAGGGTGTAATTACTTAGAGGAAACATTTTATGTTAATTATTTCTTTAGATATAATTTTGCTTATGAATTATGCAGCAATTCAAGGGTGTAGACAGCGAAAAGCAATATTCAGTGGCATCAAGATTTATTCTTAAAAGTTTGTCTCTCTTGCATTTTTTTCTTCTTTAATGCACATGAGAATGTGAAGAGAAAAACTCTTTCACAAACAAGAAAAATACAAAGTTCTGTTTTGTTAATCATCAATCTGTTTTGAAATATGGGGTATTTAATTTTTTTTTTACCAAAAATTGGATTTTGGAAAGAAATCTTTCTGATCACCTGGAGCAATATCAGCTCTTTCCTCCAAACTATTTGGTCTTAATTAACACTCGGGTAACTGCTGTGAAGCCCAAATAGGAAATTCTTCTTTATTCAATCTATCTGCATCAAGAAAAAGTGTCCAGACTCTTTCTATTACTTTCCTTCTTTTTACTGTCGCTGCAAAATTTCTAATGGGATTTTGTCAAATAATGAGCTAGCACAGACAGCACTGACAGTAATATAAGGAGGTAACATCCTTTCACCAGATTGTGTCTACTGATGATCTGGGTGGTGTAGACAAAAGGTTTATAGTATCCTTATTTCCATCCATCTGTACATGTTTTTTCAGGGCTGACTTTGTACGGGAAAGGATATGGCCAGGGTCCAGAATTTTGCAACAATTTTCTGGCAGGTGATTTTGAGTGCAGAGCATGTTATGATAGTCTTTGGGCTGTGTGTCTTACACTTGGAGCAGAGGTATAAAAATACTCTGAATATAAGCAGCAATTTACCAGCATGCTACTTCATTGTCTTATGTCATACTTCACTCTTCTTTTAAATGCAAGGACATAGTACATGAAAGCCAGACTGATGGGCAGAACCATTAATCAAACATTTGTAAACATTTCTGCTGGGTTTCCCTTCCCTCCATTAGAAAAGTTATTCAAAAGAGAGTTTGAGAAGAAAAAGTCAACTTGTTCACTGAAATGAAATGTCATACTTTTTCACCTAGGACTGAATCTGAAGGTTTACAGGCTACTGAAAAAGATATACACAAATGATGACACTTACTTTTTTAATACTGATGACGTGAATGCAGCTATGAGAGAAGCTAATAAAAATATTTTTAATCCATTTGCTTGAAAGGCAATAAAAATTCTTGTTCCTTGGTGGAACAAAAGTGTAATACAGCTATTAAAGAAATTGCAGGGAGAGGGAGATCTAAATAAAGCTGAGACACCATATTTAGTATAAGGCTTAATGGCATATAGGATTCTCAAAATGTTATAAGGCTGAGACAAAGTATATATTGGCATAAGTTTTATTCAAGTGTTAGATGAAATACAGCGTCATCAAAACTGAGATGAAGAAAGGGTCTGCAATGCTAGGATAAGTAGAAGAGATAATTACATAAAAAATGTATTACTATGTGAAATTTAAACTGTGATCATATATAATGGAAGGCTTTGTTGCAATGCATCCGTGGTGCCTTTTGATTCATTAGGACAGGATAAGCATAGGGATGCTTTGAGCGGCCAAAGAAGACACCCTGCTAAGAAGCTGATATATCCGTATGTCAAAAATAGCTGCTACATTTAATTCATTAAAACTCACCACTTTGGAGAGGAGTGGTATATGGAGCACTTCTCTTACAAGCATCTTTGATTCTGGGTTTATGACAGTGAGATGATGAACATAAATGTTTTCCTTTAAAGGTGATCCTTCCAGTAAGTGGAGACGTTCCTCAGCAGAAAAATGCTGGAAAACACTCCTACTCACCTTGCTCTTGCCTGAAAGCCATACTGTTTTTATTCCTTCCAGTCTGAGTGTATCTGCATTAGCATTCTGGTTTGGATCAAGAGACACCTTTTGCTGTGACCCTTCTGATTCGCACTCACATGATTTTGATTTTAAGATTGAGTGATCTTGGAATTCATGAGATGTATTTATCTTGAATGATGCTAAACCACAGATATGCAGCTGGAGCACGCCTGGTACACTGCATCCACAAATGAACATTCAGGCCATGGGGTCTCACCAGAGCCAGTTTTACACACCCTCTGCCCTCCATACAGTGTGGATATTGGTCTCAATGTCAACTATATTTCTTTCTAAATTTGTGCTTAGTTGCACATGTTAGTTGCTGAGGTAGATATAGCCTTCTTGTTGAGTATTCCTCATGATTTGAGGATGTGACAAAAAAGTAAAAGGTTTTAAAACACTGGCCTTTAGTAAGCAAAAAGGCATAGCTAATGGAAAGGGCTGTAAAATGTTTTTGTTACTTTTTGAAAATAATCTCATTCAAAGTTTTTCTTAGTTAGAGTCTGCAGGAAAAGGGTTGGCATTGATTATGTCCTTGAAACTTTTGACAAAAAAAGTCTTGTTTTACTCATAAACCCCATCTTTTTCCTCCCTCTAGTTTTAACAAATGAGCAAGCCTAGCAGAAGGAAGGCCTGTGCAATTTATCTTAGGGTTTTAGTAGTGATTTTATTTGCTAAACTTATTCAGTCATTTGTTCAAGTCTATTTAGAACGTGCCATATTGAACTAGTACTGAATGGATGTCATTTGCATTAGTTTAGTGCGTTGGACTAAACAGGACATGAAGACCCCAGTGAAATCACTTGGTATATATATCATAGCTGATTAATCTGTCGTAGATGGTAGAGCATATTTTGGCCCAGCAGACAGTTCCAAAAGACAACTGAAGTTCAAAACTGATGTTTGAATGCTTTGTTCATTTGACCTTTACATGTATTTTATCTTGTTTGAAGAAAAAATGAAGAGATGAGCAAAGATGTCTTCTCATAAAACCACAGGAAAATTCTTATAATCACTTTTTTTTGTTTTGTTTTGTTTTCTGAAGTAAATGTTTTCTATTTATCCAGTAGAGGTAAATTAAGGGGCTATGAAATTTTAAGTTAGGGTACATCCTATGAGCCATATGGGAAGCAAAAATCTCCTTGGTTAAAGAAAAGGAAACAGTCTTAGAAAAAAATAATTAAACTGCAGCTAAAGTACTTTCAGGAAACATGGATTAGTGAATCCCTTGACCTAGAAAATATTTTACATAACAGTATTACTAGGTCTGATGATAAAAAGATAATGTAAACTCCTAATACAAATCTTATGATTCATTATAAAAAAGAAATCCCCAAACAGTTTTCATCAGAGTCTTCAGACTGTCTCAAATTTCCAGATTTATGGATTCTTCTTTAAAATTCTAACTGTGATGCTTAAAAGCAAAAGATAAGCAAATAATTTAGCAAATGCATTTATGTAGTATTCATACTAACATAAGTTCTAACAAATTGTAGTGCGTTGACTAGGGCCAAATTCCAAATCCCCACCCAGCCACTCCACATATAAACTACCTTTTGAGAAATGACAGAGGTGTATTTCAGGACTGGGTATAGTCTCTTTGCTGAATGAAGAAAGTCAAGTTACAGAATTACAGAATCACAGAATCACAGAATAAGCTGAGTTGGAAGACACCCACATGGATCATTGAGTACAACTCCTGACCCTGTGCAAGACACCCCAAGAACCACACCATGTACCCGAAAGTATTTTCCAAATGCTTCTTGAACTCTGTCAGGCTTGGTGCTGTGACCACTTCCCTGGGGAACCTGTTCCAGTGCCCAACCACCCTCTGGGTGAAGAACCTTTTTTCCAAAATCCAACCTAAACCTACCCTGACACAACTTCAGGCCATTCCCTTGGGTTCTGTCACTGGTCACCACAGAGAAGAGATCAGTGTCTGCCTCTCCTCTTCCCTTCGTCAGAAAATTGTAGACTGCAGTGAGGTCTCCCCTCAGTCTCCTCTCCTCCAGGATGAACAGACCAAGTGACCTCAGCTGCTCTTCATACGGCTTCCCCTCAAGCCCCTTCACCATCTCTGTTGACCTCCTTTGGATGCCCTCTAAGAGCTTACTTAATGTCTTTTTGATATTGTGGCACCCAAAACTGCACACAGGACTCGAGGTGCGGCCGCCCCAGTGCAGAGCAGAGCAGGACAGTCCCCTCCCTTGCCTGGTTGATGCTGTGCCTGATGCAACCCAGGACATGGTTGACCTTCCTGCCTGCCAGGGCACTGCTGACTCAGATTCAACTTGCCTTTGACCAGGAACCCCAGGTCCCTTTCTTCAGCACTGCTTTTAGCGTTTCATTCCCTAGTCTGTCTCTACATCCAGGGTTGCCTCATCCCAGGCGCAGAATCCAGCACTTTCTCACATTGAATTTCATATGGTTGGTGATTGCCTAGCACTCTGATTTGTTGAGGTCTCAGCAGAGCCTCCCTGTCTTGGAGGGAGTCAACAGCGCCTCCCAGTTTTGTATCATTTGGAAACTTCCTTAATATCCCTTCCAGACTTGTTTCCAAGTCATTTATGGGGATGCTGAAGAGCACAGGGCTGAGGCTGGAGCCCTGCAGAACCCCACTAGTGACAGGCCACCAGTCTGATGTCGCTCCATTCACTATAACCCTTTTAGCTCAACACATTAAATCTGAACACGGGTCCGTGTTGGGAAGTCACCAAGCCCATGTGCTGTGCATTGGTATTCCATGGCAAAATCCTCCAGTTCTTTCCATAATAAATAGTAAAAGTACTATTAAATTCATAGATATTGACCATAGAAAATTGGTGTATAAATATTCATGTAGGTGAATGCTTGCACTTTTGCGGTAATAAGCTTGCACAGCAAGACTTCTACCTTAATGCTGAAGTTCTGTCTTAGAGATGACCCAGTTATTGTATCCATTTCCATTCACGTATGCCAACATTAAACTTTTTCCATGCAAGTGACTGTTGCTAGGCATCAAAATATCAGGAAAACAAGTCTAGCTGTATTTTTTCAGTATCAGTTTTTACTGTGTATATAGAGTTTTTGGCTCTTTATGCGTGTGTTGGAAGACAACTTTTCTGTCAGTTACCACTAAAGCAGCTATAGTTGACCTAACCTTCTGATGAAAACTTTTACAAGATATTGTTGAATCTTATTTGCTACTAAGGCAGCTATATAAACATTTTTTTCTGAGAGCAAAATGCAAACTGTCCCTATTTGAGAAGCTCAGACTTTTATTATCTCTGTGCTTTTAGGTGCTCTTTCTCACTACCCTTATTTCATTTTAAGAAATCAGATTTAGCAGACTATTACAACCCTAAGGTATTGTGGTTTACTTCTTCACTCATTTTGCCTTCTGTATTTCATTATGCAAGTATTTCTTGTTGCTGCCCTGAAGGATTTCTTTTTCATTATCTTGACCAGAATTTGCTTATGTGACTACGTTTTGTTTGTATTAAAAATTTATGTAAAAGTATTTGTAAATAAGAAAAAACCATATAGCTCATCTCTGGAATCAGCACAGTGATGCTCTGCAAAGACACTGAAACATGAGACATAAAAATGAGAATCGAATGTGATCACTGGTATATAGGAAAGCATGGAATTAATTGGCAGAAAACCTGGGAAGTGATTCAATAAAATTATTTTTAATATAGGAATAAAAAGGCCCTAACATCACAGCTTTTCCCAGACAACCTGCAGGATACAGCAGTCTGTCACAACAGTAAGGGAGTATGCTAAGTGCCAAATCAAATGGTCAGCCCATCCCAAGCCACATATGACTTTTAAAAACCTTTTAAGCCAGGGACAAAAGTACTTTCAGAAGATATCCATACACAAAGGAGATGCAAATATGATGGTTTGGCTGTTGCTCATTCTCTTTTTATATATATTAAATTGTTTGGTCAATATTTTACATCTCTGTGAAATTCTTTGCCTGGAGATTAGACAAGGAAATATGAAATCATGTTCTTTCTCTTATATATCCTGCATATTTATGATTCCATCTTTTCTTGTAATCCATACTGACAGTATTTTCCTTCGTTTTTTTCTTGAATATGCCAGTCCTTCTTCTCAACTCTAATTTTCCATAGGTTTCCATATCAATTTCTTCAAATATACAATGCTTAACATTCCATGAGTTTTGGAAACTGTGTTGCTCAGGAGCCAGAGGAGGTCAGGCAAAGGTGCTCTTCTCATTTGATCTTTGATTACATGGCAGACACAGTGCACAGAGTGGCAGCAGGCTGGTCATCCCACAGCTGACACCTAAATCCTGGTTATAAGGCAGCCATTTGGCTAAAAGAGCTCCAAGATAATCAATAAGGGTGGCTTCCTTGACTCATTTCAAAGCCACCCCTGCTGGAGCCCCACTTAACAAGTTTCCCATGGAAGATAATGCTGCTGGTGTCGGCACCAGTTGCATCAGACCCAGACCCACATTACTGGGTCCTACTTTAAAAGAGCTCCCTGCTTCCCAGCAGGTGTTATTTCTAGGCAGGTCACTCTGAGTGGGGTAGAATGTACCAAAGGGATGAGGTGAGACCTTGTGGGCAGAAAGCATATCCATGGAGAGGCAAGGGCCAGGCTGTTCATGGGGATCTGGCACCAGGTTGCCTATCATGGCAGGAGCACAGGCTGCTTTGGAAAAGGAGGGGTCTTGAGCAACAGCAGATGCTTTTCCGCCACCGAGCCTGGGAGGTGGGGGAAATGCCTGCATCCCTTTTGCTTCTTGTAGCCCTTCTGTGACCTGGATCCATCCTACTGACAGTCCCTCTGATAATTTATTTACTTTGAATTTAGGTTAAAAGCGAAAAGAAACTCTGCATGGATTTTAGTAAACCTGCTGTAATCCTGACCCCAATGTTAACAATGCCAGCAAGTGCCTAAGACTGTTGGGAACTGGTTACTGGAAACTCATTTTTGTCAGATCGGTGCTGTGCAAGGAAGCAATGAGCTTCCTGATATGTTGATACTCCTCCATAATTTAGATTGTAAAAAAATCCTTTCTCAGTTTATTCCACTTTTTAGTTTGAGGTCCAGGGAAGCCACTGTCATGCCATGTACTATGAAGCCTTTTTGTGTGTTGAATTTCTCTAAATCTATGTTCATTTTGTTAATTTTATCCCAGGATACTTTTCATACTGTCATTTAATATTAGCAATATTTTAGAGGATGGCAACAGGCTCACTGTGGTATCACATCAAAAGTAAAAAAAACCCGAAGCTTGAAGAATAAATGTTTTCTTGTTACTTGATGATTTCTCTTTGTTTATGATGTATTTGAAACTACTGGATCTGGCAGTCACAGAAAAAAGGAAATCAGGTGACAGGGGAGGGGGGAAGCGTATAGATGGCAGCTTAAATACTTTTTCTGACAAAGCTATAAGATGCCAGAGATTATTTCCAGACTGTTTGTTATACTGGGTCCATCCTACTGTGTGGTAATTACATTACTGAGAGCTTGAGACTCTTGTACAATATGGGATCAAATTACAAACAAGTACCACTGATCTCAAGTCCTGTTCCTTGTCACTGCGAGCTTCCCTTTTTTATCCTGTAGGAAATAATGATAACTGGAGACAGGGGAGGCCTTTCGATGGAGGCTTGTGGCATATACTGGATAGAGAAACAAAGGTCACAAAGGCAAAATCATGTCTGTGTACACAGCTGCCTAACTTGACACAGGATTGCTCCTGTTTCCAGTCGGACTCTGAAGTTCATCAGCTGAAAACAGCATTTGGGCTGCAGCAACTGTGGTTCTGTATCAGCAGGACAGGTAAGAGTGGCATTGTCATTACCATAGTCCACGGTCACCCAAACCCTATATATCGACCTAGGAAGTTGCCATAGAGGGAGCTAAAGCACGGCATATGTGATTATATGATTGTTAACAGAGGTTTTGAGTTTGTACAGACAATTAGGTTGCCTTGGGAGAGCAGTGTGTCCCTGGCTGGGAAAAATTCCTGTGACTGATAGCCACCTCTCTCTGTCTCTCTCCCTGGGCACAAACATTTATCCAGTTGGTGCCCAGGTTCTTTACAAGGAGTAGCTCGTTTTTCCTTTTACTTATTATCATCATAATGTACTGAGATGGTTGGCATTTCCTACAGAGAGGATTGCGCATGGCAGCCCGTAACTTGTGAGGAAAGCAGTGCTCCCTCACGTGTGGCTTGGGAAGGCAAACATCCCAATTCCAAGTGCCCCCTGCTTCCTTCTTGTCCCCCCACCTCATATGCTGAGCATGATGTCACGCGGTATGGAAGTTTGGTCACTTGGGATCAGCTTTCCTGGTGGCGTCACCTCCCAGATTCTTGTACAAACAGCCCGTTTGCTACTGGGGTAGTGTGAAAAGCAGAAAAGGCCTTGATGCCGTGCAAACACTTCTCAGCAATAACAAAAACATCCCTGTGTTATCAACAGTGTTTCAGCACAAATCTAAAACATACTCCCATGCTGGCTACTATGATGAAAATTAACTCTATCCCAGCCAGACCGGGTACACGATTGCACATGCAGACAACCTAAGATACTAGCAGTCCACACAGATTGCAAAATTTCTGGGCAATACCTGGCCTGTGGTACAGTTCTGCTATATAAGTGCTAGATTTTAAAACACCTAATTTCTGGTATAGATGAAGAAAATTATCAATTCGTAGGCAATTAAAAAAAAAAAAAAAAAAGAAAAGCCCTCTATCTAAATTAGTTGTGCACCAAAAAACTTTATTGTGCAAAATTAGAATGATTTACAAGACATCATCTTTAAAAAGCATGAGCATCTGAAGAATATCTGAATTTTGGCAATGTCTATATATTTGAAAATATGTGATTCTTCTGTTCAGCAACACTTGCATTCTCTTTTCAAACAGTCCTTCATTGCAATGTTACATGACTCAGAATATGTACAAGATTAAGGCCAACCTTACTATAAAAATCATGCCTCACACCCAACACGGGCTTCTGAACGGATCTTTTACGGAACAAAAAACAGTCAGTGAAGAGGGAAAGTTAACAGCTAACTGCTGGCTTCAGTAGATTTGAAGTAGCAAAGAAGAGGAATAGGTGTATTTCAAGATCACGGAAAATTACATACCTTCAGAAAGTAGGATTAAGAATTTATGAAGTATGCTATTATAAAACAGCTACTTTAACTTAACACAAGAAGAAAGTGTAATGACTGTCACCTTCTCTTTTTTGCAGTTTTATTGACTTTTTTCTCATTTGGGCAAAGAGAGAATTTCCTGTGTGGTTTGAGAAGCGAGTAATAGCATGAATGTATATGAATTTAATATGTATAATGTTTGAAATGTTATTGAGTAGAGATCACGACTCTTCACTGCCTAATTTCACAAATTCCTGTTAGAATACTATAATACTACTGAAAAAGATACACCTTGAAAATGCAAGCTTTTAATGGTGCCCTATTTTTCTTTCAATGATTGCGTTTGACCAAGTTTTAATGAAACACAAGAAACTGCTGGAGCTCTCACAGCCTTCACACTTGTCAATGTCCTTTTCATTCTATGTGAGTAAGACCAAAAGATGAATGAGCTGTAAGTCACTGAAGTCCACTCAGAAGGTAAAATGAAACTACCACTTTGAAAAACCGACCTACGAATAACTTTCACACTAACTAAATTGCACAATTGAACCACATGGCAATGTCAGATTTTCTGTCTTATAAAATCCAGTAAAGACCCCACACAGAAGACAACCTACATTTTTCAACAATTCACAATGAGTCAATACAACTGTCTCAGACTTTATCTCAAAATCAGTAATTACAAAAAAGTGCTTCAATTTTACACTAGCATCTGTCGTTAAGAATCAGCAAAAATTCTATTTAACTTTCATATTATATATGAGCATCTGCAAATATACACAATGCATGGTAAATGGTCACTTGGGTCAATGTCAGTTAGAAAACACTGACACCATAGATGCACTCTTGCAGTGACCATATGGTGTGAATGTGTCAGCTTGGCAGTGAAAGGTGGGCCTTTAAAGGTGGGGAGTAGGAGGATGCTTTATTCCCTCATTTCCCATTTTCTTTCTTCAAATATGCAACAGGCAGCTTTATTACTTTGGGTGCAAAAGAATCTTGAGTGGGTGTCTTTGCAAATAGAAATGTATTCAGACATGTCTTTGAATATATGGAGGTTCAAATCTTCAAAGCCCAGCATCAAAGAGGTTATGAAGAAATGGCAAAGGCTAAGCTTCAGAAATTAAACTGAAGACCTATTCCCTGCTCTTCATACCAAAATGTGAATGCTTAACTCGTAAGGAAGGATCTGTAGACCATTTACAAGAGATATCTATTCTAGGAAGGCTGTGGGAAGGCCCAGATCCTACGCAGGTATGGCTGGCGAGAGTGTGGACAAAGTCCTGGCAGAAGAGGCTTAGTCCATGCGCAGAGCACTTCTCGAGCAAGGCTGGCAAAAGCAAGCCAAACCCAAGGCACTAAAGGAAACATGACAGAAAAAATAGTGGGAAAACTAGGATCACCATCAATATTCCTGTTCTTTTTGCATTCCTGTTTGTGGTAAGCTCTGACAGAGATTGTGCTAGATATTTTTTCATCTGGCTTGGAAATGACCCAAAACCTATAATGCAAATTTCTAGTGAACCCTCCTACACTGATGTGTGAAACAGATTATAATTTATGTAATCTGAATAAATACAGCTAAATCTCATTTGTTCTCATAAAAAACATAAGATCAGTTAAAAAAAAAAAGGAAACAACAACCTAAAATCGACAACTCAAAAATGCCCCGAACACGCAAACATTAAAACCAGGTAAACTTTAAAGGAACTGTTCTGAGACAGGCCCACTGAAAAATTCTTGTATGTGCAAATTGAAAGCCTTTTATTCACTTTCTACACTGTAGGCTAGCTCACAAATTCACTCACGCACAATTGAAGCAATTTCCTGTTTTAAAACTGCTAACCTCTTCAATGCAAAAGGCAATTCATTACACACTAAAATAACAGTAACAAATAAATATAGCTTCACGGTAGTAATAATAGTTGTTTGTTGCCTGTTCACAATAAATTCCTGGTGAGAGTGAAATCTGTGCTAAAAGATTACTTCCACTAATGCTTATCAACTTGGTTGCACCTGACAGTGTTTATTACAGGTCTTTTGCCTCTATGAGTTAAGTCTAAAACAGGAACAAAAAAGAATGTGAGGGAAAGAGTGAGCGACCTAATCTGTTTAGGAAGGTTTAGTAATTCTTCCTTCCATAAACTACTGAGAAAAAAGAGTATGCTTTCTCAGTTCTCTTTACAACTGAATGGACAGTTTGCTTCCATCAAAAGATCTCATCCCCAAATCCCAGACTGCAGATTTTTTTTCCTAGTCTATGTCATAAACCAGTTCTGAATCTTATGTGAACATAAAGTATTTAATTAAATTTTCTAAATTGACAAAGGAACCAACACACGCTCCTTAAAACAGAAAAACACTTTTTCCTGAGTTAGTTTTCTACAATTTTCTGACTTAATCAGGTAAGATTCAAGTCAGGATAAAATCAGCAAAAGAATAGAGTAAGAGGACATCTTTCAGAAGCAAGCTGTTCATTTGTTTCCACTCGTAAGAAGGAACCTCCATTCCTTTTCAAAACTCCAGATATCAATATGGGGTCAGGTTAATGATTATACAGTATGTACCTACTAGCTGCTATTTTCAGTACCAATTTCTTAAATTTTCCTATTATTTTGCTTTTACATTTAGTGAAAGATTTCTTTGTGAGAGATTTCTTTTTCTTAACAGGAGTTCGAACTTCTCTAAAATTTCAGAAAGATTTCCTTAATAAATCATGTAAAATATACTGTGCTAATTGATTTTTTATTTTTCCTAACTTGTTTTCTAAGAAGCTAAAATGAAAGAAATAAAATATTTTCTTTTGAAGAACTTTTTAACTTAACTTTTTTATCTATGAGCTAGTTGTGGAAAGTCATTAAGCATTGATGCCTAAATGATTTCTTTAATTAGTAGTGGTAGTTTTCCATGGTGAAATGTGTCTTGTTATTATTCATCATGTTTAAACTTGCTGCATTAAATAGAAGCTATTTCATTTTCTAAAACCTTATTAACCTAGGTAATTATTGTTAGAAATAATAATCACACACTTTAAAAAGTGTTCGTAATTTTCTTTGACCAAAAATCTTGTATGTTTTTGGACATGTATTTGACAGTACATCTTCCAAAATTTGTCCGATTGCAAAGGTTTTGTTTAAAATTTGAAAGTTTTTTGTAAGTGTTTGCAGAAAAACAAACAAATGTTTCATATTAGAAAAACTTTAGCCCTATTTCACTGCTTTCCTTGCAAGGGGGGAAGAAAAATTGGGGGTGGGGGAAGGTCTTTTTAGGGATAATGGCTTATGACTCATACAATACATAAGTCCTGAACAAAAATTATCCATTCAGAACGCTTCCAGTCTCTTTTAAAACACTCTTTTAAAACCCTATTTGTCTTAAAATTACTGAATTGTAGAGATAAAGATTACATCTGTGCTAAACTGCTATGAGTTTCATTTATTTTATTCTTCTTCAAAAAGCCATGTTCTTAAAGGAGATGCACATACTGATTGCTACTGTGTTGACAAAATAACTTCTGTCTTTACAATGTTTTGGTTTTTATACATTCATAAAGTAGATAGGTCATTTTAAAAAAATTGTTAGATGTTTTACCTAAAGAACAACTGAAAAATATTTTTAAAAAATTAAACTATGACAGTAGATATTAAAGCTTCACTGGAGAGTGCTTATAACACATTTGCTGTTTTATAGTCATGACTGTTACTTCTTTTAATACCTGAGACTCATCCTAGAGTTGCAGAAAAGAAAATTCTCACAGAATTCCTCTGAATAACTGGAAGACATATCTTGATCAGATGACCAGTCAAAACATTAATATATGGTTTTCTTCAAATGTTTTGAGTACAAAGATAATTTTAAGTGTCTCAAAATGAATGAAAGATGTGTTTACATTTATGTTTAACATTAGTACAGTATAAAAGCTTTATCTGTTACTCTATCTCCATTAGCAGTGAGGTTTTGCCTGGCACCAGGTGCATTTTCAATTTTCTGTCTCTTACCCAAAGTCTGACTTTCAGACATGTTGAGCATGAAAAAATCTTGGTTTTGTGGGACCAGAAATGCTCAGCTGTTCCTCCAACACAGTAATCCAACTAAATTCACCGGTGCTGAGGCATCCAGAAAGAATTATCCTGTGGAAATTGAGGTATTGAATTCCTTTTTGTCCTCTTTTATAATAAGCAGCACAAGCGTTTTCTAGGGAATATACAAGGTTCTATTAATTAATGCCTATTAATTTACTTAAAATCCCTGAAGAAAAGGCTTTATGTAATTGCAAAATATTATTATTCCTCCTTCAAAGTATGAGCTTTATTCCTCATTTTACAAGTGGAGCATTCTGTTTGCTTTTCTACTGGCTAAGTTCCAAAGTGGGAAGACATTTAATTACCTGCTAGAATGACAAGGGCCATTAGGCAGCTTTGGGTGCAGCTTCTCATTGAGAAACCAGTGCTTCCAGCCTACAGAGGATTATGTGTGCCATCTACTGCACAGGAGTCAATTAAAAATCTGAAATGTCAACTAAAGACGAGAAAGAAGAGCTATGATGACATTATGCTAATTGATTCCTGCAGTTGTACTGAAGCGAGTCATAGCACAATATTATAGGATTAGTGATTCAGATGGATTGGAATCATGGAATCGTTCTGGTTGGAAAAGACCTTTAAGATCATCAAGTCCAGCCATTAACCCATACTGCAAAGTCCACCACTAAACCATGTCTCTAAGTGCCACATCTACAAGTCTTTTCATAATATTAGATGAGTACCATTTCCAGTAAAGCTCATTTTGTTTATCTAACTTCTGATTAATGTTTTTTGAAGTGTTGCCATTTCCTGCCAGGTATTGATTACTTTAATTGAAAAGTGCTCTAGTATCTCAGCAAGAGCACAAAAATCAGACATTCATCTGAGCATGTTTCTTGTACAAACAGAAACCTTATTCATCATGATACTCAACAATTATTTCTGTTAATATTCTAGAACATATGCTTTCTGTCTTACCATTTCCTCCTATACCAAAACACTGTATGTGCAATTGAATTGCTTTTTACTTGGTATTCATCAATACTCAAGAAAGAACAGAAACGTGGGAGAAAACATTTCTCACCTTGATTTTTGGATACTTTCTCTGTATTTCTTTTCCCACTATGATTCATGTTTAAACATGCAGTATTAGTAAACAAAAAATCTGAAAATGTGATCTTCTAAAGGATGAAGAATATTTACTGTCTGGCCCTCCTGATATCGTATAATAAGAACTGGGTGTATTATTTTAACTCACGAAATCTTCTTGTACCTGTTTTATGGACTGGAGAGAATTTCTGGTTAAACAGCAACTCCATTGTCTCTGTGCAGTATTCCAGTACACACTGTTATGACTTGATCAGATGGAAATATTCGTTATGAATTAACTGAAATTGGGCATGCTTAGACAGTAATGAGTCATTTAAATCACATTGATTTATATATATCTTTCCAAATATTACGCACAGCATGAAGAAGGGTGAATGGGATGCAAATAGAATAATCAATCAATTGTTCTGAGTAAACAGTCACTTATAGAAAGGATAGCACTAAACAGAGGTTATCACGACTGTATTTATCAAGTGCAGATGCTAAGATGGGATGTAGCTGGGAACTGCACAGACAACAAAGCCAGCCTTTCTAAGAAACCTAGCAAATCTTTCAGGTTTGTCATAAACTTCAGCATAATCATGACAGAAAATACTTAGGTACATCATGGCTGCTTACCAGCCAGTTAAAATTTGTAGAATCCTTCTTAAGGGGAATAGTACTTGAATTACATTTTGACAATAGGTGAGGCAGTGGATGTTCTTTAAAAATTTGAGAATGAATTAACCACAGAACAGAACTGCACCATGAAGAGATAACTTCAGTGAGAATATAAACTAAGGAACAGGGTGAGCTCATGACCGCCAGAAACAACTGTCCTTAATTAATTATTCCTAGTTATTTTTACTGTGGTGCTCCCCTTTTGGAGCCTGCACCAAAAGCAGAGATTCTGCAAGGTGAGCACTGCTCCTTTCTCCGTTGCCCCAGTGCAGCCCTCTTCATCCTCTCGTCCTGCCTCCCATGGCCTCTTTCTGTGTGTGTGTTCTTTTCCTTTAAACTGTTTTTCCATGTTCCCACTTTCTTTCAACTCTGAGATACTTCTCTCTTGGCCGAATTCCCACTGAAAGAGCTTTCTGTTAGGAGAAAGGGGCTTTTCATAGTGGTACAAGTTGGAGGCTAGGGAAAAGAAAACTCTGACCTATTTTCTCTGACCTAGCTATTTGAGAAAAAGTTCTGCTGGTCAACATGGCATGAGGTTAGTCTTTTATTGGAGCTTGTACCTATTAATAGGACACAAAACAAAGTTTGTCATAGCTCAAGGTTTGTATGATGCAGTCATTCTTCGATAAGAGGAAGAAATAAAGCAAAGGATGCTTTTCTTTAATTATTTTTGTTTGTTTGTTTTGGTTTGTTAGTTTGTTGAGGATTTTTTTCTTAGTTTTGTTACACTGTTCGTTGGACCACCATAAGCTATTCTGATATTTTACTTCTGGTGTAGCTGGAGGTGTCTATTTATATTTGAAGGGCAGAACACCACAGCTATATATTGACATAATACAGACCAGTTGCACATTCATTTCAACAGGACCTGGTAGGATATTCAGCAGGAACATCCTTGTGGTTTTCGGAAAATAACCAGTCATCCTGGTTGCACAAAATATCCACACTTAAGAATTATTAAGGGGATTGTACACTTAGTGGTTGTTATTTCTTAAAATCTGGGCATAAATTCTTATCTCCTATTGAGAGATTGAAGAACTATTTGAGTTTAACATCCCAGAGAACATCTGGGAATGCTCATGTCACAGCTCAGCTGCTTGGGGTTGGATTGTACTCCATGGCCAGATCACAAGTTGTAGCCATTTTCACCTCAAAAAAAAAAGTATGGACAGACTCCAAAAACTTTCTACCTAGCAGAGAAAGGAAGCACTCATTACTAGTACGAGGAACCTGACAACCCTTGTCTGCATGCCATTAATCCTGCATTCCAAGATTTAAATTGTAAAATAAATCCAGATTTCATGAAATAATACTTCTCTTTGGTTTAATTTAACAATCCTGATTATGGACTTAGTGGCGTATCATAAATTATTAAATGGGAACAATCTTGTCTAGTTCAGGTATATTCAGTCTGTCACTAGGGATCTTTCTTTTCTGGACATGCTGTCATCTGTATTTTCAAGATGGAAAGCAGAGTGTTAGCATCGCATTAATCGCCATATATGTCCTTAATCCAGCCGATAGCAGGTAAAGGACAAAAGCAGGAGGAAGCTCCATAGGAAAGCTTTGTCTAATTTGTGTTGAGTTGGATTCAGTATGTGTAGGAGGGCAAAGCTTCTGTTTGGTTTTGTGCTTGGGGGTTTTTGTTGTTGTTTTTAGCCTCAGACAGCTGTTTGCCTATGAAAGCACATTTGCAGGTCAGTTTCGTCTACCTAGCTTCACTGTCACCAATCTCCACAGTTAGTGAGTCCCATCTGGATCTCTGTAGGAAATCTAAATATTTTATTTTGCATTGTTTTCTTGAATCACAAACTGTCTTACTTCTGGGGTGACTCAGCATTTATATCACTGCCCTTTCCTGCCTCCCACATCCTTTATGAAGTGTTTTAAATTCAGCTTTGCCTTTTACTATCATCCCAGTTTTGCTGCTCACATAGAATAGTGAGAAATTCTGCAACAAGTTGGCAAAGGGTATCTAAATCAAGGCAGGAATGAGATTTCCTTGGGTAGATAGATTTCTGAGATAGGAGAGAAATAAGAATGGGGGAACTTTTTTTTGTCCATTCTCATCTGTTTTGAAATAAAAGCCGTGCAGCCTTTGTGAGTGTACAACAGAAGTGACTGTAAAGGACACACAGTATTTCTGACCAAAAAATAAACCAATTTATTTCCCTGCACAGGAGCTGTTAATGGCAATTGTTAACACCTACAAGGAATTCTATTTTTCTTCTTTCCAGACATATTGAGCCACATTTCGACAGGAAATAAATAGCTTATTACTTTCTGGGTTTGGATGTAGCTGCTATAGAGATTGTTGACTGGGTAGATGAGACTTCTCTACATATGAAAAGAAATGACTTGTGTGTCATTATTAATTTCATTCTGTCTGTATTAAATTATTTTAGATGTGTTTAATTAAGAGAGAGGCTGCTTTCCTCCAGCTATATTTATATGATGAACAGCCTTTCTTTTGTAATGGAAATAACTTTGTGGTCTTCTAAAGGAGTTTTACTATGCAAAAGTTAGCTAGTACAAAATCTGCCTCTTGCTCCCAAGTTGATTGTATATTAGTTAGATATAGAAAGTAGAATATAAAACTTTTTTTGTAAAAACAGCAAATAGATGAAGCAAGTGATCCTGGATTGGTATTTTCTAACATTTTTTTACATACATGTCATAGCAAAAGCAGGAAAAAAAGGGAAAAAAAGACTATTTAAAAATATTTTTGCAGAGTCAATAAATAGCATCATTGTTGGTTTAGCCAGTTGTAGAAATGCATTAAACAATCTCCCCTGAAAAGGAATATCATCTTAGCTACAGAAAAAGACTACTCACTGCATTATAAAACATAATGCTTGATAGTTTTCTGCCTGTAATTTGCATGGAATTTATATTCTTTAGGATTCTTTTTATATGATGCCATTGTCATGTTTAGGATTGGTGTAACTGCAAAGTTCAAGACTCCATTTGAAACTGGCATTTTGACACTCTGGCTCATCATGACAGCAAACACTGAAGTGCTCGATATGGACATCATGCAGCAATATATTTCAGTTTGCAAATACAGTATTTTGTTAGCCCAGAGTCTTTTGCTGCCATTAGTATGTTTAAATGTTTTGCTGATCCACCTGGCTCAAACTCACTCATGCATATAAAAGTCATTAAAGATTTTCTTGCCCCATATTGTTTTCTGCCCTTGGCAAACACCTGTTTGTCCATATGGCAAAATAGGCCCTATCAGGACTAGTGTTTCTTAGCAATCATTATTTGACTCATTTAATGCTCCCCTTCCCAAACCAAAAAAAAAACAAAAAAACAAAAAACCAAACCAAAAAACCACAGACTTAGTCAAATGACTTCATTTGGGGTTAAAATAATTTGAAGGCTTTTTAATCTGATTTTTTTTTTTCTAGAATCTCTTCTAATGTTTTATTTCTTCCAGCAATTGATAAATCCATTTGCCTTTACAAGAAGAGAGGTTTAAGAACTCTGTCCTGAAAGACCCGATATATTGTAGTACTCAAGAGTAGCTCTTACAATGTTTTCTTAGCTACCTATACGCCTTGTGAATTTTTAATTTCACCCCGAAGTTTACACTGGTTCTTAACTTTTAACTTCTTTTAATGTGGAAGAGCATTTGCATGACAAATAACCATTTAAATGAGGTTGGAAAAGATCTTGCTTGACTGGCACCGATTGTTCTTAGCTTTGCAGATCTTAGCTTATCTGTGACATGGCACCACTTGCACCACAGCCGTCTCCTGTAACCTGCTGGAACCTACAACTCATCACTTACTGCCGCACGTGCAGCGAGCCAATTGCTTTCCGGCCTTTGTGGATTTACACAGCAAGGTCCGTGTGCAGGCTGCGGTATGGCTCCGTCTGCAAAATCCTTGGGAAAGACAGCAGCTCAATGGGTGCTACTGCCACCTGAGCACTTCAAGTAGTCTGCTGCAGCCAGACTGAAATGAGCAGTTCAGATAGGTGCTCAGGTCATGGCAATTTCTCCTTGAAGCTTACACGAACCTCCCTCTGCATCTAGAAGTTGTGTTTGGAGCATCTGGGAAATGGAGGAAAGTTTGAACTAAATGGGTACATCATGCAGACATCTTTGGGTTAAATTAACTGTCTCTGGTAATGATAGGACATTAACGGTATAGGCTATTTCCACCACAGAGTATAAAGAAGAGGTAATAGCTCATGTGCAGATGTAAATAGCACTTGAGAGAGTGATAAAGGTTAGAAAGTAAGGTGATGCCAGCCTTGTGTTTCAACTGAAGACAGAAAAGCCAACTGGAGCCCTTGAGAACTTTTTTTAACTCTTTTTTTTTTTTTAGCAAAAAAGGGCCCTAAGATTACCCTTGCTCGATAGCTAAAGCTTCCTTATGCTTAATCTTAATGACAGGTTCCTGCTCCCTCCAGTACAGAAAGTCTACTGGGGTTTAATCTGACCCAGTGCTCAGGGGAGGAGAGGGAAGAAAAGTTAAGAGATCTTTACCAGAGGCCTTTGCCTAGTAAGCCATTCCCAGGGGACCAGGTAAAGTGGGACAGGCTCAGGCAGTCCTAAGGGTGATGCAGAGCAAAAAAGGAGTATGTAAGAACATCAGACTCTGTTCCATTGTGACTATTACACTTTACTGAGAAGGGACAGAAAAAAAGCTAGCAAGTTATTTATAACTTGTGTGAGACTGCTTTTAGGTGCTACTGTATTGATTGCACCAAAAAAAGCTTCTAGTTATAAAGCAGCAGGCTTTAATGAAGGTTCTATCTTAAATCACAGTATGCTATGAAATCGCTTCATATACATTGCTAAGAAACTTTCTACAAGTAGTTCCCGAGTTCATAGCTATGGGATATATCACTTGGTACTATCCATAAATTATCTAGAGCCAAATGTGTAAAGAGGTATTGCTGAAATTATATCATTGAGCTACTGCAGGCATTATTAACACTAACCAGAGTAATAGGAACAATATCTGTGTCCCCGATTAACAGCCTAGCTCAACAGAGCCCTAGGCACTTCTGGCAAAGCTCATCTGTCACATGAATTCAGAATGATAGTGGTCCTGTTGCCGTGGGTAACTAAAACACTGCCAGTGCACAGCAGTGCCCTGACTGTATCATTTAGGAGCCTGACAGTGTTTAGAACATTTATTTACAGTTATGGTGAAGTACCAGGGTCTCAGATGGCTGCAATCTTTGGAAGACTGACTACAAGAACTGTTCAGTGAAGAAGGCACAGCATATCTGATATCCAGTTCTGAGAAAGCAGAGGTACAAATAGGAAGCTTAAGGAATGAATTGTCTTTATCTGTGGAACTGCCATACACTAACGGTCTTCCCTTTATCCTTTTGAACCTTGAAGAAAAAATTAAAAGGAAAATGAGCCAGTTTTTCACCGATAAATCTCCTGACCGCACAGGGACCAGCTTGGTCCTGGTGGCACATATCACCCTGACTGCCTGGGTGTGAGTGGCTCTCACTGACCTAAGGCTGTGTGATACCATCTGCCCTAAAGGCAGGAGCAGCCTAGGAGTGACAAACACCAACTCTGGGTGTCCCTAGGGTGGGAGTCAGCCAGTTCGGGCTGGCCACACTGCCCTGGCTGCCTGGCGAGGGCCGTGGCATGTACTGAGGAAACATGAAAAACAAATACAAGCATACCCCAGTATTAAAAGGGAAGAAACTTCTACCATGAACACCAGATTCTGCCTGACAAAGAGATCAGGATGCAGATGATTGTTGCAAAAACCCAGTGACAGTCAATAAAGGCTCATAACTAATAAGGTGCACAGAAATGCAGGCATAAGAGTGTGTATATATAAGAGTGTGAGTAAAAATTTCCTCTCTGCTGTTAATTTCCTTAAGCTGCTGAAAACTAGGTGTTGTTGTAATTTTGGTGAACTCTGTATTCGATCTCTGCTCATCAGCACACACTTAACTCATGTTTTTTGTTCAATTGATTAATTATAACTAGTTCCCATATAAACAGTACTCGTCATCAAAGCACTTTGCAAAAGAGGTTGGTGTCATTAGTGGCACTTTGCTGTCAGTGAAACCAAAGCATAGAAGCTGATGGCTATGACTCTAGCCTGCTAGGGTCACAACTAATCTATACTGCTTAATTTTTTGGATACAAGTTGTGACTGAAAAATAAAAAAATAAAAATCTTGCTGCAAAAAGAAAAAGCTTTTTTTTTTTAAATCAAAATAATTGATAAGTTTGTTAAGAATTATATCCTGTTTGCTACCTAAACTGTTAGTAAATCAACTCTGAAACTAGAAAGGCATAACAAAATCCAGAAGCAATAAGTAGGAATGATGTTCAGCCTTAAAACTTATATTTGGCAAACAACCATTCTTTGGATTAAAAGTCACAGTTTGATAGTTTGCTGTCAACCATCCTATGAGTGACAGGTAGTTACATAAACCAAAGTATTCAAAGCTGACTCAGCCTAGAAAAAAGAAAATACAAGTAATTTTTTATTAGAATTGCATTTACAAGAGCAGTTTTCTTCTAATGTTATAGCATATATAACTGCATTGCTTTGCTTGATGCTAAAGCCAGCCTTGCCCATCACATTTTCTTTAAAGGTAATTTAATTGCAGTATTGAAACCTTCATGATTCTAGACTTAATGAGGGACTTTTTTTTTTTTTATTGCTTAGTCAAAACTTATTTGAGTCGGGGAAAAAGGGAGAGACGGAATGACTGTAGATCTTATTGAAAAGCTGTAATCTTCAGATTTCTTTCAGATAATTTCTTTATACAAAAGATAAAAAAATATTTTTTCCATCTCCGCAGCACTTTCCCTAAGAAGATTTTTTGGATTTGTTTTGTTTTGTTTTGTTGCAGTGAAATTGTTGAGTCTTTGTCAGCTGGAGATATTTTATTCCATTCCTCAGTGGCAGAGACAGCTGATGAACTAAAGTTATCTAGATAGAAGAAAGAGGAAACAAAACTATGAAAAAGGGACTGATTTGTTTAGTTGTATCTGGAGGCAAATAAAGAGGAAAACAGTTCAGTGATCAGGATTTTAGCTTGAATCTTTACATTCTCCACTTTTGAAAGACTCACCATTTCTTTTTGAGCATAGCATTTAATCACATTTTCTTCAGTTCTGTTTTTAAAGTAGAGATACTAACATTTGTCTACATCAGATACTACTAGAGAAATAAATAATACAGCCGTTTATATACTACTGTTTAACCATGTTTATACCACTATTTAATTACATTTATATATCACTATTAAGCCTCACAGAAGCATCAAAAGACATATAGGCATGTAGATATGTGTGGAAAAAACACCCCACACTGAGTAACTTCATTCTTGCCAAAAGAAGTATTTACATATACATAGAATTAATGGGAAGAAAGTTGATTTAAAAATTTCTGTGCTTTTCATCCCCACATCATTTTTTTTGCTTCCCTTCCTTCCACAGACACAAAGCTGATATACAGAGGCAATCACATCTGTGTTTAGAATATAAGGTAAGTGTATGCAGAAAAAATCATTAAATGATATTCTGAAATAAATGTCTAGGCCTTATCACAGAAAAAAAAAAAAAAAGACTTGATCAGTTTATCATAGAATCATGGAAAAAGAGATTGCTAAGCAGTTGAAATGGATCTTAAAGATCATCTAGGCACATCCCTCTGCCATGTGCAGGGACACCTTCCACTAGACCAGGCTGCTCAATGTCTTATCCAACCTGGCTTTGAACGCTACCAAGGTTGGGGCAATGCATAAGTATGTATTTTTCCACACATAGTTTAAGTTAAGCAAAAGAAAATAATGTTGTGTTTAAATGTAGTTAAAATCGTATGCTAAAATTTTATAGTTCTATCTATTTTTCTCTCTGACATGTCCCTCTAAATCCGTGGAAAGTGTCTTTGAACTCGGTGTATGGGTAACTAAGTACAGGTTACAAAATTTTGTTTCTCTTTTTTTTTTTTTTTTTTTTTCTGTTCTCTTTTCATAACTTTAAGTATAATTCAGAATGATAGCAGTTTTATTTTTCTCTCTTATTTGTCTTATTTGCTCTCTTTTTTTCTTTTCCTTTTTTTTTTTAAATTAAGCTAGTAATGTGTAGGTTGTGGGGTTTTTCTTCTGTCAGACTAGGGTAAGAGCAAAAGGACAGTGTATAAACTGACATCGATTTTTCACAGCATGACCAATAAGTACTGCAGCAGAGACTCTTAGAAAGCAGTGTCCTGCACTGAAATGCCTTTCTGAAATATCAAGCTAATCTGTATCTTTTCAGAGTAACCTGCAGGGAGTAACATCATAAACCAGTGAAGTGCATCACATGACAGTTATTTGTGCTGTAGAGCAACAGATTAATCCCAGATAACAGGCTCTAGATGCACATGTCGTATTACTAAGCCACCTGTAGAGAACAATCAGACAAGGTCAAAGAGATTTCAATACAGTGGAAATAGTGAGAAAGTTAACAGGAGGAAGATATTAACTCCTGGCACCTGTTTGTTCCCTTGTACTGCAGCACCATTTCTGTCTCTCTTTATCTGGTGCTGGAAAAAAAGGCTTGAAACACCACCATGTTAATCCTAGCCTAAACTAGAGTCATGCAGACACGGTGTCAAGAGCAAATCGGTTCCATCTTTGCACTTTAGTTGATATATTTTAAAACATCTATGAAGCAGAAGGTAAATGGAATCTTTCTTGCCAGTTTCTCTGTGGCCATTGCTTTAATGGCACAGACGTGTGGAGAAGTAGTCCATGCCCTAAATGATTTAAACAAAATTTAAACACTGATAAACTCCCATATTTTAATTTAACTTCCAGTCATTAGACTAAAATTTGAACCACAGTTATTAGGTTTACCCTTGTGACTGAGATCCCAAACAGATATTTTAATTTTCTCGGAGTTTAAGCAATAGTATGAGATTGAGTACAAAAAGGAAGTCGGAAAAGGGAAATAAAAGAAGTTCAAATAGTAAAAGCTGCTTCTGGTAGCAAATCAAATCTTGGTTAATCAGGACTTTGGCACTGGCAGAGTTAGGAGTGAACAAGCACGTGGCAGGTTTGTTTCGCCTGACAGGAAATCACAGCATGATATACTCAAGTGCTTATCTTCCCTAAGGCAAGGGATCGCCTTGTCAAGCCTTGATTCATGTATAGTCTTCATCTGAATAATATTAAGAACATTTATTTAAAGTTTTGTTAGCATTTTAGAATATATTTTCTGAGCTGATAGTTTCCTAAGTAATGTAACTACTTTCCTCATATTTTTCATTCTTTTATTTTGATAGAGAAATGGTAAACCTACACCCAAGATGTTTATGCGTTTTCTGAAATGAATTTTGATTTCTTAAAGGTGTGTGTTTATGTGGGGTTTTTTTAATAGTTTAATTTCTTTTCATTGAATAAATGAATACAAAAAATGTTGAAAAATACCTAAATATAATTTTCATATCTGAATAGATAAGGAAAAACTGGATAAATACTTTTTTTAGATCATATCTTTATACTGAAGATCTTTAACCATAAGTATCAGAGAAAATCTAATATTATGGAGGTTTTTCTATTTTTCCCTTTACCTGCAGGGTTCATCCTTTTTATTTGTGTTTTGCTAATCTAATTTCTTTAAATTACTTTCATCATTCAAGTCCGCTCCCCCGAACCTCACACTGAAAACTTCAATCTACCTTGAAAGAAGTTGTAATTTCCTACTAGGTAATCTGATCTCAACACTTACTAAAAAAATCCCCCAGAGCTGCTGGACTAATTGTATAAGACTTTCTGCAGACAGTCTCTGAGAACTTCCCAGAAACGCTGTGCTGTGACTTGATTAATTTCCCTCCTGGCTGATGAAGTATTTAAATTTTTGTAAAACTGAAGAAAGAAAAGAAGTATGACAGTGCAAAAATGGCCTTCAGCCATCTATGATCTCACGACATGATTGAATTTAAGTATGATGGGGGACTTCTAAGGAAAGCCTCATTCAATAATCCCTGTTCTATATTGGGAAAGTAATCTATTTATCTTCTTTGGAGACACGACTTAAAAAAAGTTTTGACCTAAAAGAGATTGTGACGAAAGCAGTTAAATGCCTTTCTCCATCTCATTCCATTTATTAGTTTAAGTGCTCCGGCTGTCATATCTACTACTTAAGAATGGCTTCAAAACTTACTCTGAAAAAAAGAAAAAGTGTAAAGTGCAAAGTAATTTTTCCTGTACTCAACTTTTTATGTACTTGTTCAACTGTCAGTCACTGTTTCTTCAATCTTACATCGTGTTTTAATTCCTCTTGTTACCTCAAAACTCTTCTAGATAAAATAGGTGGAAAGGGAGTGTTTTAAGCACACCAGATATTATCAGGTTTGGTTTTTCTATCTGCTAGTCTGTGGTTTGATTAAGGATATGATGCTGCAAGATGCTTTTTCATGATCATTGATAGTCTTTCACAAAGTGATCATGACCTGGCCCTGAAAGTATGCAAGGCCAGGTTGGGGCCCTTAGAAAACTGGCCTAGTGGAAAGTGCCCCCTGTCCACGGCAGGAGGGTTGGAACTAAATGATCCTTAAGGTCCCTTCCAACCCAAACCGTTTTATGATTCCATTATTACCTTGTTTCCACAGTACAAGTTATCTGTTTTATGAAAGGCTGGGCAAATAAATTAAAAACAAGTATGGAAGGAAGATACAGGAAAGAGTTTTCTCATCAAAAAGCTCATGATGATTTGTTTATCAATTAGCAAAGTCAAAAAGAAGAAACAGTTACCCCTTGGAAATGTCCAAATCAAGGAGTAGGAAACTTGATGCATTGACAAGCCTGGAAGCAGAACTTGAAACTCATTGACTGGTATTCATTAGCAACAGTAAGGTAGTCTTTAGCAGAAAACTTCATGTGCAGAATTAACAAATGCAAGCTGCTATGTTGCATTCATGAATGCCCTGATTTTTCATGATTTCTTGATAATCAGCTACCATTAGTCAGTGTCAGAGCCAGTTTTCTCTAGGCTGACTCATTTGTGTATTTGTGTATATATATATGTGTATATCTACCTGTTAACTCTAATTTTTTTAAAAGAAAATTTCTAAATAACGGCAACAAATAGACCCAGGCTTGTCTTCTGCATTAGGCAATATAGGGGTCAAGGGTGCTAATGGGACATCAGTACACGTACAAAATAATGTACATGTTGCGAAGGATCAGGATTTTACTATAAAAATGTTTTTTGAAGGGAAATCTATGATAGAAGGGAATACTCCATTTAAAAGAATGATTATAGACAATTTTATTTTGACTTTCATAGACAGTGCACTTGTCAGACAGTAAAAAGGAGAGTAAAAAAATATGATTAAGCAGGTTAGTGATGTGGCAGAGAGTCACCCGGCAGAAGCTCTTTCAGGAGGCAGCTGTGCAGTCATTTACAAGAAGACTTCCTAGCTGAAGTCAATAGGAGGTCTGAGTCCATTGGGGATTCAGAACAAGCTCATATAGGAAAGAGAAGAGACAGGAAGTCAAGTGTCTGTTGTTTGCTCACCAAGAAAGACCTAAGGGCAGGGAAGATCAATACGACTGAAGAATTGGAGTTGAGGAAGATTTATGAATTATTTCTCAGACTCTTCATCTTTGAAAGAAGAGAGAAAAAGAAAGTGTCCAATTTTGTTTGTGAAGGTTTTTTTTCTTTCTTCTAGAAAATATCAAACATGTAGGTAGCATTTTATTGATGCTGAAGTTAAGAATTGAAGGAATTTTCAGAAGTGTAGTTTTTCCTAAGCTCTTTAATCTCTTATCTTTTTTTCTCTCTCTTTTTTTTTTAGCCCCAAACTAGCTCAAGGTCAAAAACTCAATCACATCTTCTTTTGCCCGGTTGAACTTAAACCTAGAGATTCTTCCAAAGATCATTAAACACAAAAATCCCCCAATCCTCATTAGAAATATATATATAATTATACAGACTTACTCAGTATATTAAAAATAAACCTTGGTAAACTTCTCTAATCACATTTCCAATATGCAAAGTGTAATGTGCCAGCATCTCGTGTGGATATATATATATTTATCTGTCTTGTGTGTGTGTGTACACTTGTGTGTATTTAAAGAGATAAACATTTCTGATATCCTTTGGTTATCTGAGCTGCCCTGCAGGTATAAGGTATTTGTAAATTTAGCATAGTCTAAAAACACATCAAGAACTTCAATTAAAAAAAAAAAAAAGTCTTTCAGTGAGTTTTAGACTTTCAACGTAAATTACTTTACTCTGCTTTGGCAACTTAGTAATCAGTGGAAATAAGAAGATACATACTCTGTAAATGCCTAGTTTTGTTTCTAGAAGGAGCTTAGATGAACAGTCTAGACAAAACATTTAAGTTTTATAGGTGATATTAGTACTTTTGCAATTGCATTGATCTTGAAAATGATCAATTTTTAAAATATCACATATTTATTTATAACATTAGTAGTGATATAGGCAATAAAACATACTCTTATGAGTTACAAAATAATAGGTTTCCTTTGTACATTGTTTTTGTTAAGCATTATCTCTACAATTGTAAACTCACATTTTGTGTCATGCATCAGTTCTAACTCGAGAACATTTGCCACTTGTCATTTAAGGGAAAGAGAAGAGAATGAAAAAGAAATCTGAGACAAAAAGAAAACGCCAGGGAAAGGAGTGATAAAAAAGTCCTTTAAAAGTCTCTTCATTTATTAAATATTGGAGCCAGACGATGAGTTAAAGAAAAGGTTATTTAACCATGTTGATTTTAATACTTCTCTATACTTCAGCAGTAGAAGAAAGAACAATAGAAATTAACATTGAACAGACCTTTGTTAATTTCTAAATATAAGTGGGAATGGAGTAGAATAATTATTAAAAAAAAAGTTTAGTTACTTTGTTAGGAGCAAGTAACGTCCTCCACCCCATTAGCAGAGAGGGTTCCTTACAGATATTTTTATGCAGCTCAATGTAACTACTGTTCTAAACCTGTTTTAAAAGGCATGAACTACATTGTTTTTGAGGAAAATAATTAATTAAATTAATTAATTCTTGAATTACACTGGTTTTAGGTGAAACAATATTTCCCACACTTCAAACTTGCATCCTATTCTACTTTTTTTTTCACTTCAAATAGTATTCTTATCCTATTTATGTGTTGTAAACTTGCGTTCTTAAGTTTGTGCTTTTATTTCCCTTATGAAAGTTCAGAACATAAGAAAATACTCTGTTAGCTATATCAAAAACCAAATGTGATTCCAAGTTCTGCTCCCCTTGAAAGCCCGGTTTTCCTCCATTTTCTTTTCATGGCTAGATTTACATTTTTGTCCACATTCTGAAGGATTGTCTGAAGAAACGTCTCTTGGGAAGCACCTGTTGAAGCTGGTATGTCTCGGATGACCTGAAGGCACAATTCCCGTCTTTTGTATCTAGTTTCTTCAGTTTGTGGTGCTGAGTTGATGCTGCCTTATAAATGTGTTTTATCCATACTCCTGAAGTTGTTATGCCTCAGCTCACAAATGGGGTGCAGCAGAAAGAGCAAGACAACAAAACAATTCATTTGATATCAAGTATCTTGCAAACAGTGTTTAGGATATTTGGAAACTGCATTTGGTTGTTGCCTCTGTCTGATTTTGTTTATTTGTTTGTTGGTATAGTGTGGGATTACTGCGGGAGTGTTGTGGGACCAGCTAGTGAAAGAGAAAAGGAATAAAAAATTTACATGTTTGCAGAAGAGCCTGTGAAATGGCAGGAAAGCCAGGTGCATCAGCAGTTCTGCCCAGCTGAAGTAGTAGAAGTAACAGCAGAAGTCCAAAAACATAGGAATTCAATCATAGCTTCCTAATCTCCTGTCTTGTTCATGTTTACTTTTGTTATTAAAAATTGTTTGTAAGTAGGGAGAATTAGTTCTATGTGTACGCTAAAGTCCATATTAAGTTCACCACGACGTGGCAGATCTAATCTATGTTTTATTAGTGATTCCTTTCATTTGACCATGACCTATATTTCTGTAAATCAGCTCTTGCTAGAAGCTTATATTTATAAATGTATGTGATGGTATAGACTCTTTCCAGATTTTTTTGCAGAAAAATATGGTAGCTGGCCATAAAGTATAACAAAAGGAAAATAACTTTCCAATTTTGTGTGATATTGAACACAGTAAAGCTATTCTTGCATCTCCAAATTATCTGTTACATTCTGGATGCAAATGCATGCATGTAGCTCTTTTCAATTTCACTAGAGCCTGACTCATTTAAGAAATGAGTATTGTCCTGTATACCAAATTTAGAGGCATTGACACAAGGAACTGAATACTAAACAAGCATTGAATCCTGGCAATTTCTACATACAAAGCACCTGTAAAAATACTTTTCTTATGTCTGAATAATATAGGCAAATTTTTAAAAGAAGAAAATTATCCCCTACCTAAAAGTCTTATTCTAATAAAGAGATTTGTAGAGTATATCAAATAATATAGTAAATCAGATATTAATCTTTATAGCCAGAAAACCCTTCCTGCATTATTTAACCCAGGTAGTTTGATTCCTTCCATTTCCCTGTTTTCCTGCACCATCACTGATTCACTAATTCACTGTCTCATAGTCAAGACTTCTGGCCCACATCCATTATCCTACTCATATTCCCCTTTATAATGCACTACTTTCCGAGGCATCTCTACGTGCCAGCGTTCCTCACATTCAGTCTGAACCACACTTTGGCTCACCATCAGCTGCAGAACAGATCCTGGGTGGCTGCTCATCGTTCTAGCAAAATATAGTTGCTTACCATTCAGTTGCTAATAGCAAAAGTCTGACTTTACTGAAGATTTGTACATTTTCCGTGTAGCTTTTGTGGTTTTGGCTCACTGTTTTTAGGGGGGAATATTTTCCTCAGCGGTTTTGCTCAAAGGTTACTGAAGTTTTGGGACATTTTTATGAGCTCACAAAAACCCAATTTTGTTATTCTGAGTTAGAACTTGGATTTTCATAATTTCTCTCCAACTTGAAATGTTTGATGCAGCTCTAAACAAGCCGCCGTTAGGAATTATAGCAGCCCAGTTAGGTAATTCTTCCTGGTGATGCAAATTATGACTATTTTTTATGCAAAGGCAGGAAAAGATATGTTTATAAGTTTAGTGGAATTATTTAACAACCAAATTTTATTAATTAGTTAGTTTCTTTTTTTTAATATTGTTTCATCTACATCTATCTTCATCTACACCTATGTGTAAATATCCATGCTTACCCATGCCCACATTCACAATTTTTTCTCTCTAGTGCATTATATAAATCTGCATTCTGATCTGTAGTTTTTAATTTGTATTAGCATGTTTTTGGTGTTTCTTATTTATATACTTTGGATGAATTCTGTTTTTGAGAGGTCACATCTCTACTTTTGAAGTAATGAATGCTGAAGGATGAAAACATTGGACAATTGAACTTTCAACACATGCCATTAAGAATATGTGGTTTTGTGAGGGATTCTTTGGAAACTAATGTGGTTTAAACATGAAGAAAGTTCTGCATTTCCTCTGTAATTTTGCTACAGTTCTCAGTTCTGCACACAGAAATGTTTCTAGTAATATTTTTGCAGAAATACAAATTATTTCCATCAACATTTTGGAGAACATCATTACTTGAAAGACAGTGAAGTTTCCTTGTGAAAAGCAGATTCCTATTAATATGTTCAGCAATGACTGGTCCAAAGTATCTGCTACCAGAACTGACTGACCAACTCAAAGCAAGGGGAAGACAGAGAATTTGAAAAAAAAAAGGAAGGAAATTAATTCCATTGTTTGCTTCTAAAAGGCCTGAGAGGCTACTGCAAAAATATAGCCTCTGAAGAATCCAGAAGAGTCCAGATATAGTCCTCCAAATCTGTCTTCTGATGCAAAATTATAATAAAGGTCCTTGCACTAAGGCTTGTTCAACTGTCAGTACCATATAAACATGGCTCATATTATATGAATAATATGATTATCAAAATAATTTTGATGCTTAATTCTCATCTATTGCAGTGTGAAATATATGCAATAGGTGCAACACTGCATTTTTAGCATCACATATGTCTATATTTATTTAGTTTTTTTTAAACACAATTGAAGTTTTGATGCTTGTCTTCCACCCAGATTCTATGGAAGGTGGAACAATTGCAAGGTGTAAGATGACTGAAAAATTATAGACAAGTGCAATCCTCCAGGTCTATGATACCCAATTTAATATCAAATTGATTGAATAACAGGCCAATTGGTGTACATTTCAAATGCATAGTCTCTTCCGTTCCTAGATTTAGGATTAAGTAGATTACTTGTTGCATTCTTTTGTCCAACCCTGCTGTAGAATTGCAATAAAATAAATAAGCAGTATTAACAAGAGCTAATCCTGCAATTTGAGCTCTGCAATGCCAAGTTTTTGTCTAGCAGCTTATTAATCATACATTTTCCATCCTATTTTATGCTACAGCAATTGAATCACAGCTAGAGAGACTCAATCCATGGGTTTAGGAAGAAAACCTGTTAGGGAAACAAAACACAGTAGGGAAATGGAAGAGTAGGGTTTGCATAATGAAACAATACCATTTAATAGGTTCTAATCATTATATTGGTTGCATTCTGCAGTGTAAAAAGAAAAGAGAATCTCTTTGTGGTTGTCTTGAAACACGCAGTGAAAACTGATTCCTTTAAATTCTGTCTGCAAAGACTAGAATATCAGAGGTCATGGCTGTTTCTGAAATATCTTGGCTAGCATGATGAACTTTAACTTTGGACCCCTCTATGTGAGAACAAGAAGGGTGATCTAATACTACATTTCTTTTTTTCCCAAGTTGAATTGCTCATTGATTATTCATTTCCTTGTTTGTTGTATTTCTAAAATAACAACTACAGCACACCTGAAGCACACTTTTTGCCACAGATTGCCAAATTTCAAAATACATGAGAATACCATTTCAATACACAACAATACAGATTCCATTACAAAATAATACGGATACCAAGGCTTTTTGCGATTTTCTAGCCCTCTTCCCACTGCCTCAAAAAAAAAAGCAGAGGTACCTCAGAATTAGGAAAAGTTTTCTTGTTTGATGTAATGTTGTGTTTATGAACATGGAAAAATGCATTTCTATCAATCATGCTTGTTTGAAAATCATGAAGTGTTCCTAAAACAGAACCTTACCTCACGTTATTTTCCAGTTCAAAATAGAAAACAACAACAACAAAAACAAAAACCCTCTGCAGTAATTAGTGTCCTAAAAGTCACTGAAGTAATCCTGGTGCTACATCCAGCTTCACTGGTCTTGGTAGAATCAATGTATTCACACCAGTTTAAACTTCAACTGAAACAGACTCTATGTTCACTGCTCATAAAACTTTCACTTTTATGACGATAAAACTATCCTGTGCATAAATATATGAAACAGTACTGAAATGCATTTTCAAATTTTCAAAGCCAAATTTGGCTTAACTTAGTATATACACCCATTTTATATCAAGATTTGGTTGGTTTAAAACGGTGCACAATACTAGAGAATGAAAGAATGGCTGTGCTTCATTAAAGAAAAGCTTTTTTGGTAACTGCCGCAGTCTTTCTAGCAATACTTGATAGCATTAATATCCCCTAATGAATATTGATTTTGTTTATGTACAGTCATAATGGGTATGGCCACATAATTACTATGCATTGACTGCTACTTATTAATTAATTATTATATTTTCTTCTATAATTTATTTACCAGGAAAAAAAATCAAGTATGAAGCAGCATCTGTTTTCCAGTGAAGTTCTGCTTTGGCTTAATTTTACAGCTGAGCAGGAAGGCAAACATGGAGCTTGAGTAACTTGCCCAAGGTCACCAAGACTGCAATCTGCCTTGATTAGAGCCAAGTGCAAATTATTTTTCATTCTTGTGTTCTAGACACTAAAGATGATGAGGTTTTATTTTCCAACAGCTGTTCCTGAAGTTACCAAGAGAGGCCACAGTCTTAGATTATTACCTCAACTGCTTTCTGTGCATGGCAGCAAGGCAGGCAGAAGTTCTTCCCTGAAAAACTCAGTGTAAAAGAAGAGCAGTTTGAACGTAAAGAGAAAAGGAACACCACATTTTCACTGGCTGCCTTGCCTTGCCTTCTCTTTTCTCTTTTCTTTTCTCTTTTCTTTCTCTTTTCTCTTTTCTCTTTTCTCTTTTCTCTTTTTTCTCTTTTCTTTTCTCTTTTCTCTTTTCTCTTTTCTCTTTTTTCTCTTTTCTCCTTTCTCTTCTCTTTTCTTTTTTCTTTTCTTTCTTTCTTTCTTTCTTTCTTTCTTTCTTTCTTTCTTTCTTTCTTTCTTTCTTTCTTTCTTTCTTTCTTTCTTTCTTTCTTTCTTTCTTTCTTTCTTTCTTTCTTTCTTTCTTTCTTTCTTTCTTTCTTTCTTTCTTTCTTTCTTTCTCTTCTCTTCTCTTCTCTTCTCTTCTCTTCTCTTCTCTTCTCTTCTCTTCTCTTCTCTTCTCTTCTCCTTCTCCTTCTCCTTCTCCTTCTCCTTCTCCTTCTCCTTCTCCTTCTCCTTCTCCTTCTCCTTCTCCTTCTCCTTCTCCTTCTCCTTCTCCTCTTCTTTTTTCTTCTTCTTCTCCTTCTCCTTTTCCTTTTCTTAATTTTTCTTTCCTTAACTTTTCTCTTTTTTCCTTTTCCTTTTCCTTTCCTTGCCTTTGCCTTTTTCCTTTTTCCTTTTTTTTTCCTTTTTCCTTTTTCCTTTTTCCTTTTTCCTTTTTTTTTCCTTTTTCTTTTTTTTTTCCTTTTTCCTTTTCTTTTCCTTTTCTTTTCAGAAAGAGGCTTGGGATAACAGTAATACCTGTAGCAGTGTTGAAGAAGTAGATTAAAATCCATCAAGTGGCTGCAGCCTTACAATTGGTATCATCCATTCTGCTTCTGTGATGCATGTCCTTGCTATTAAGGCACGCATAGCTCCTGTACTACTGCACCAGTTCCTGCAGCAGCATAGTTTTTAGCCAGGTATATTAAAATAGAGAAAAATCATTTATTTTGCCTTGATGTGTCAGGCTGCAGGTCACAGAGGTTTAGCAACCTATCCATGAGATGATCAAATGTCCTAGGTATGCACCTTAATCTGGGAGATTGCTTGTGTGGTTTAGGTGGATCCTGCAAGAAGACGCCTCCTGACTCATCTTTTGATTTAGACATTTGCCAGACTCCTCCTGTACAAAATAGCCTCCAAGTGCCACTTGTACTTGCCAGTGGGAGTACACAGGTCGCCCTGTTCTTCTACCCTGTATCTGTAAAGGGGCAGTATTCCGGCTGCACTGGCTCCAATGGGACAGATTGTGCTGGCATACTTAGAGTATACCATTTAAATCCAGCAGTTATGTTTTAAATGAGGATGCTGTACTACATGACTTTCAGATTCTATTCCAGACTAATTTTTTTGCTTGATCCTCTCATCCCACCTTCTGAAGACTGCCAGTACACAAATAAAAGAACCAAGGATTCTTGGGATCAGAGAATAATTATGAAATAATCTGACTCTTTAGCCCTGTGAGACACTAATATCATTACAAAGAGATTGCTACACAACCTAAAATGTGTGTGCAATCCTCAACTAACTTATAAGACTACAGAGCTGCATGATTGAGTGAATGGCTGGACCTCCTGCCAATGACTTAAGTTTTATATGTCTGCCTAAGCAGAGATTTCTATTGTGGCTTAAATTAAAGGCACAGTATATTTGTGAAATAAAGTATACGATGACATGATATCTGTATTATCTCTTCCCACCTGTCTGCTGAATAGAAATTTCTTTTTTTCTCTTCCTGCTAAAAGAAAACATATCGTAGCACATGCTTTCTGGCTGTAGAAAGAAGAATCTGTCTCTCCTTTTCCTTTCATTGGAGGACTGGAAAGCTATAGCTGATGTCACTTCTGCTGTTTATTTTCCTAGCCTTTTCATAGCACCAGGCAATCACATACGTAAGGATTTGAACTCAGGAGTGAAGGCTCTTATTTGCAGGGTACTTTATTAATGACAACTAAAAAAGTGAAAAACGTGGCAAAACAAATGGGTTCTTAAATAGCTTCAAGACACCATAGTGACCCACTGAAAAGTGAAATCAGGTAGTGATTGCTTTGAAAAATTGTCATAGCAGTAGGATTTGTGGAGTAGTCTCCAAAGGCATGGATTATGGGCTTCAAATAAAATATCTTAAAAATATTTTAAAAATCATACTTCCAGGAACCATACCTACTTTTGCATAAATTAATAATCTAAATATTTTCCAGTTGTAACACATCATACAGGCACATACAGGCACATACAGATGCACTGGCACAAGTCAGGAGCAACAGGAAAAGCCTTCTAGTAAATCCTTTCTGACAGCTATCATATTCCATTGACAACTGACACTTAAATAAATCCACGAGGGTCAGACTGTTGTCTCTTGGTGAAGTGTGCAGAAAAGATCCTGTGGAAAAGTAAATGGAGTTTTTTTGGACTGAGATTTTGTATCTCTCCTCCTCCGCAATCTGGTCCTTCAGATTACTGGCTTTCATTCTTAGAAGGTAAGAGGATGAATTTATAGGCCTCACTAAAATAACTAAATTAACCTCCCAGGATTAAGGATTGTTCTGAGGTCCATCATCTTTCAAACTCCATGGAATTTATCCAGATGTTGAACTGTGGATTCCAGGCAACATTTTTTTCCAAATTTTGTGTTTAAAGTTATTCTCCTAAACACGTATTTAAAGATCAAGTTGCCCTTTTTTCTCACCAAAACTTGAGGAAAAAAAGAAATCAGATATTTTTATCCAAAGGAAGTTGCTGTACTTCTGATATTCTTACTGTTACTTATTTAGCAGCCTGATGTCAGGAATGTGCAACCCCATCCACAGCTAACAGCTGTGGTGCAATGTTGCTGTAGTCATAAGAGCTGAGCCAGTTTATTCCAGCTGGGGACTACGTCCCCTACTACTAAAACTATTTCTTGGCAGCTCTTCATTAGTATAAAACTTCGGGAGCTTCTCTTTTTTCCCTTTTTCTTTTTTTTTTTTTTTCTGAGAGGTAGAAAAATTGTCACTAAATGAATGCTAAAGAAAGCAAGCCTTAGAGCTAAAGCAATTTATTTTTCTTTTATCTAACCTATTTGGTTACAGAGTTCTGTATCCGAGGGTCAGATCAGATCACCTAACCTGTTGGGTAGGTGTACACAAGAGACAGTGCAGTCCAGTATCTGCATTGTTTTTAAGCTGCTGCTGCCAAGCAGATTGTCATTTAAATTCAGGCAGTCAGCTGCTGCTGCTGACTAGTGTCATTAATACCATGGCTTTGAGCACTGTTTCACTGTTGCAAATGTTTCTTAAATTAGCTTTTCTCCCTTCTGCTGTGTTCCTTTATAAACAGCACCAGTGGGTCTTATTTTAGTTTTGAGACCAACCGGCCTCCATGGCATTTATTAGTGGCAGGAAGCAGCGGAGTTCTGTGGGCTCCGACAGAGAAGTTAAATAGCTTCAAACATTTTCTATCAGCTTAAAGCAGTGTGCTCAGTGGTGCAAGCCCACACTTTGCTTCCTTTGCCTTAGAATCACCCTGGGACATCCACTCTGAAAGCAGATTTGAATGAGCTTGAAAATTCAAGATAGGCTTCATTGCCAATTTGTCAACAGACCCTAAAAATAATAAAAAAATAAAATAAAGTGACAACTCAGAAAAGGAAACTGCTTGGCACACTCCATGCCCTGCTTTGTCTCTTCTGACTGTCAACTATCAATATTTATATTCAGTGGGGTAAATCTGGCCAAATTAGAGACATAAGAGGGCACTGCTGAAATCAAAATTCTGTCAAAATTCACAGTTGGTCTTGACTTTTGTGTCATTAAAAATTTAATTGGAACCAAACTGTGCAGTCACAAAGCTCATCAGTGCTTCCTGTTCACAACACTAAAGAATCAGATGCTCAAACATAGCAAATTAGTGAAGAGCATGTTTACACTCAGCTCCCTTATTACTGAAAATGATTATTTGATAAACAAAGAGGCACAGCCAGGAAGAAGCCAGCATGTGTTGACAGAATTAGCGGGCCTTGGTGACTGCACCTACTACCTCTGTGCGGATCAAGAACGGTGCATCACGGAGTAGCCTTGAAGAACTGATAAATAAAGCAGAGCATCCAACTGCCTCTGAGCACCATATTAACCTCAGGGCAGAAGGTGCTGGGGACTCTGACTCCATGCTGTACCGGCAGTGCTGCTCTAAACCAGCGAGTTTTCTTACGAGCATGAAAGGGAAGCTTGTCTGCAACACACAGAAAGAGCTCAGAGGACGACACACTGTTGTAGACACGATCTTCACCGTGTTCACGGTGTCTTTCCCGCACTGAGAGAATCACTCACAAGTAGAGCAGATGTTCCTTTGCAGGAAGCTATATGATACCACCATAACCTAATTTCAAAGTTTACCCAGTCCCGCCATTCTGTGTGGCTGTCTAGAGAAAATTAAACTGAGAACGACATTATTTTTTTCTTTCTGCGGCTTTAAAAGATCAGGCTTTCCCTTGGGAATAACGATATTGCTGAGAGTCAGACGAGCTTCTAAATGGTTTAATTTCAAACAGCTTGCAGCTGGAAGACAGAATAATAAAAATCTCTTAGGAAGGGAACAAATACCAAGAGTTCAAGAACAATGGAACAAATCTACATTTCTGTAAATGGCTTCTTAGCTGAGATCAGGACCTATATGAGAAATTGAAACTCATGCAAAACTTAAACACACATGGCTAAATAAAATAAGAGGAGCATAACGGTAATGTTATAGTCATCTGTGGAATTACTAACTGGGAATTCATTAGATTATGTATTTTTAATAAGAAAATGTTAATTTATAAGGATTAAAATTAATTACAACCCTGATAGTTTTATTGCCAGTGGGATTGTCATGAAATTGTTGTACACTTAAAAATATACTTAAAGGTACTTGGAAAGTCTTTTTTATTTAATTGAGAAGTCCTTAAATCTTCTTAATTGGATCTGCTGAATCACATAGGGAATAGATTTAAACCCAGAGATAGAGAGAAACAATTGCAATTTATGTGGCTTCTATTTCCTCTTAAATAGGATTCAAACTATTTTAGTAATCTCTGCCTGCAGTTTGCACTTCAACTTCATCAGCATAGCCACAGACTGCCTGCTGGGAAGACCAGTCAGAGCCACAAGTGTCTCCTCCTGGCTGCATGGTGTAGATGTCCCCATATTGATGTGTTCCCAGTCTCCAGGCCTGTCCCCTTGCCCTTATTTCTCGGTCTGAGCAGGTGCTGGGGTTGTTACTATTCCACTCTATTACTCTGTAAATCTTTGGTACAACCTGTGTTTTTTGGGTTTTTTAATAATTAATTCACTTTAATTCTATTAAAACAGTTTCATTAAGTCACTTCACACCCACCCACCCAGCTTTTAACAATTTTATAGCTTTTATATTTTCCTGGTTTAGGGATCAGTGTTTTTATTGTCATTTAATTATTGATGACTTCAATAACACCTGCATTGGCAAGAGTGTTCTGCTAATCAATGCATTGGCTACAACACTTACTTTTACTTTTCTTTAGGGATTTCAGAACTATTATGAGAGCAATGATCTGCGACTGGCCATACAGGATACTGCTCTATTAAAATAAATCAATAGGACTGGAAATGCTTTTATCCTGATGAAAACAAGAGGTAACTATACAGAGAATTATCATATCTGTTTTCCCACCATGAAGCAGCTCAGCTTTAGCCTCTTCATGTGTTTCACAGCCCACCATTGGTGTGTGTGCATGTGGGTGCATGAAATATATTCTAAAAGATGGTTTAGAAGCATATCTACATTTTATTGCACAATGCGCAATAATTTAGATTTAGCCTTTGAATCCACAAAAAATTCTTGCACTTGCATAACAAAACCGAAGGTCTGTCTTCCAATTGTACTGCACAACTAAAGCCTTATGCAACCAGGTTATTTTGCAAAGTGCTGATTACATGTTTCACACTCAGCTCATCTGTACGTATCTGTGATGTTATTGCTGCTGGAGGTAAAGTGAACTAAACTAAATTACTGTGTACATAGTTGAAAAGCAAATATGGTCGTGTAACACCTTTATATTCTCCTACTTCATAAATAAATGAAAGTTGTGTGCATTGAGGCAAGGTGCCCCGGTGGTGGCGGCAGCGCTGGGGCTGTGCCGGGGCTGCCCCGCCCGGGCCCAGGCGGTGCCAGCGGCTGCGGCGGCCCCAGCGCAGGGCACGGCTGAGCCCCTCAGCCACGGGCGGGCGGGCGAGAGCCCCGGGGAAAGCCTGGGCAAGGGAGGGCAAAACGCTGCCCGGCAGCCAGGGCCGAGCCAGGGGAACCGTGCGAGAAACAGCCCTGCGAGCCCCGGGGNTGGGCGAGAAACAGCCCTGCGAGCCCCGGGGCGACAGCGGGAGCAGGGGCGGGGGCGAGGGAGACCCGGCAGAGATGGCCCTGCGGCCGGGGAGAGACCCCGGCGGGGCAGCTTTCGATACCATCTCTCACATGATCCTTCTGGACATAATGTCCGGCACATGGCTGGATAAACACCACATCATGTGATGGGTGAACAACTGGCTTACGGGTCAGATACAAAGGGTTATAGTGAATGGGGTGACAGCTGGTGACCTGACGCTAGTGGGGTTCCACTAGTGGGGCTTCATCCATGGCGATGTGCTCTTCAACATCTTCATAGATGATTTGGATGCAGAACTCAAGGGATACTGAGCAAGTTCACAGATGATACAAATTTGGGACGAGCTATTGACTCCTTTGAGGGCTGACTCCCTGCAGAGATGCCTCAACAAATCAGAGAGCTGGGCAATCACCAGCATGTGAACTTTAACAAAGACAAGTGCCAGATTCTGCACCTGGGATGAGGCAACCCTGGACGTACAGACAGACCGGGAAATGTGAGGCTGAAAAGTAGCGCCATGGAAAGGCACCTGGATGTCCTGGTCGATGGCAAGTTGAATCTGAGTCAGCAGTGCCCTGGCAGCCAGGAGGGCCAAGCGTGTCCTGGGATACATCGGGCACAGCATCGCCAGCTGGGTGAGGGAGGGGATTGTCCCGCTCTGCTCTGCACTGGGCTGGCCTCACCTCGGGTCCTGGGGGCAGTTTTGGGTGCCACAATGTAAGACATTAAGCTCTTAGAGAGCATCCAAAGGAGAGCCATGGAGATGTTAAAGGGCCTTGAGGGGAAGCCCTGTGAGGCGTGGCTGAGGTCACTTGGTCTGTTCAGCTTGAAGAAGAGGAGTCTGCGACTTCCTCGTGAGGGGAAGAGTGGGGCAGACACTGATCTCCTCTCAGTGGTGACCAATGACAGAACCCAAGAGAATGGCCTGAGATTTGTCAGGGGAGGTTTAGGCTGGATTTTAGAAAAAGGTTCTTCAACCAGAGGGTGGTTGGGCACTGCAACAGGCTCCCCAGGGAAGTGGTCACAGCACCAAGCCTGACAGAGTTCAAACATTTGGACAATGCTCTCAGGAACATGGTGTGAGTCTCGGGGATGGTGCTGTTCAGGGCCAGGAGTTGGACTCAATGATCCTTGTGGGTCCCTTCCAACACAGCATATTCTATGATTCCGTGATTTTGTGGTCTCAACCCACGAGCTTTTCCATGTTATTTTTTTCCCATGTCCTGTTGAGGACGGTGAGTAAGAAAGCAGATGGATGGCTGTGTGGCAGCCAGTGAAGGTCCACCCATGACATTAACTTAAAAAAATTAAGTTCAAACTTTTCTTTTAAACTCTTTACAAAAAAAAAAAAAATTAAAACTTTTTTTTAAAATTCTTTAAAAAAAAAAAAAAAAAGAAAGAGAGAGAGAGAGAGAGACATTATTGAGAACTATGCAGCCTGCCAAATCTTGAGGTGGTGTCAGTTTGTATAGTTTCACATCTGTTACAAAGACAAAAGTGGTACAACAGTCTGCAGACACTAAAAAAATGATCTTAGGTTGTACTTTTATCAAATCTTTATTTATGGTGGAGAAAAATATATAAAATGTATACCAGTGAATATTAGAGAAGTTGAACCCTGATTTTTTACGTTTCTACTGGTGCAGTCAATGTCTGCAGAACTGATCAGTCTGTAGCCAAACCAATGTACCAATGTGTAGGGTGTATGCAGAGTAACTTCCCTGATCTATCACCTCCTAAAGATGCTTACTACCAGCAGTTCAAAGTGCCATTCCATCACAGAATTTCCCAGAAGTCGATTCCTCTGTGGCCCTGTCCTGTCTCTCTCATGAAGAACGCAGATGAACAATGCAGATGAAATTAAAGTGAAATAGTGATCATTATTGTCCTTCTTCACCTCTTCCAAGGTGCTTTGCTTGGACACAAAAGGAAGAAGAAAGCCAAATTCAGATTTTGCAAAAATTGTGTTTGTTTGTCTTTTTTTTCTTACTTAACGGCGTATTATTTTGTTTGAAATCATTCTTTGAAGAACTGTTTCCTTCCCTCAGTCTTTTTAAGTCTCTAAACAGAGATAGGAAGGAGTTAATCTGGTTTACTCCATCATGGGAATAATCCAGGTGTTATAAATTAAGGGATTCCAAAGCTTTGCGTATCTAGAACTTGGAAGCTTTAAAGGACAGCCTAATCACTATTAATATATGACTGAAAACTCTAAATTATCTCCTCACAGACTTTATCCAGTTAGGTGAGCTGTCATCAGATGAGGACGATGTTTTTCAAAACTAGTATGGTGCTAAACTCATAAAGTTCTAATTTTACAGGGGTTTTTTTTAACTTTCCACTCAGAAAATCGCATTAAATCCAAGTTTACAGGGTACACTTATTTCCACAATTTTATAATGATCATACTACTTGAATAACGGATGTTTTATTGCCATTTCAAATGAAATGGGAATTGTTCCCTGTTTTAGTTAATTACATTGCTACAGCAGAACCCTGCTTTACTATTCTTTTATGCCCATCAGCTTAATAGAATATTAAATAGTTATTGACTTTGGAAGAGGTGAACCATCATGATTTATTGAGCTGAGAGGTAAATATTCATCAAGCAACTACAATTAAGCTTCTGCTTGTACTCTTCATTTACAGAATGTGTAGGTGGTAAAAAGAGGCTTGTGAAATGTGAAAATAACTACATCATTAAAGCCCAATTACCAACTGATCTAAAAAGGATCTGAAGAACTGTAATTTATAGGTCAACACAACAAAACTGACTTTTAACAAAATTAATAATAAAAAGCACAAAATATTTTCTTTCCATCTTTGCTATCTCTGATCATGTACTTCTCATTCCTGACAGGCCTTAGGAGTATAAGGAAAATGGTGAAAATATGAATAGACTCTCCTCTTAAAACATCAAGATGCTATTTAAAGTTGTTAAGCTGAAGCAATGAATTATAGCAAAGTTGACATCTTAAACTTTGAGGTTTTGTTGGTTGGCAGTTTTCTATCACCCCTAATTCATTAAATGAGAACTTGCCAACATTTGATTCTGTTTAACAACTCTATGAAAGTACAGAACTGATATATTGCGCTGTATTTTCCTCCTCCCTATGTATGTATTCAGAAACGAATGGTGCTGTTGGAGAGTCCAGATGCAAGAGAGGTAATTGTCTACTAATTTAGATTTAAACTAAAACTGGAACATTATTGCAACCATCACCATTTCTGATTACAGAGAATGATCTGTCAACACATCTATAGAGCTAATGTTATGCGTGATTTGAACTGAAAGAGACTGATTCAAGTCTTGCCATAAATCCTTTACATAATTATCAGCTCAATGAAAGGATGAGTGTAAAGGAAACAATATTAGTCATTTACAAGAAATTGGTGACTCGTTTTACTGCTTATCAAGTTGTTACAGAAATGCAGAAAGTAATTTAACCCATACTAAAAAAAAACAAAAACAAAAACCAAAAAAAACCTAAGAAATGAGGCTGGTAGGACAATTGCATTAGCTATACCTGAGAGCAGGTATGCTCCATTTGATCCTGCAAATGTGTGACATACAATGGACAACTGTTGTGCCCCTGTTCACTTTTACAGGAAGGTCATTTGATTCAGTCTAAGTGGTGCATGGGAGAAACAACAAAATTCTCAGAAATTCTCAATAACAAAGTTTTACTTTTAAACTTTAGAACATTAAGGTAGAATAAAGTACTTAGCAAATTTTAAAACAACGTCCAGACAAAATAAGGGACTTTACAAATTTTAACTTAACAAACTTAAACTTAGCCAACTTTAACTTATCCAGACACAACAAAGCACTTACTAAGGCATTGACTGGAATTTTTCAGTCTGGCTTACAATATATTTCGAGAAGAAGTTAGAAGAAAGAGAGAAAGAGAAAGAAAGGATAAGAGTATAAAGACAGCATCCAAGCACCAGACTTAATTGCTGCAATTTAGACATTCATTGGTGGAAGTGATGGTTGCAGTCTTGATCCATCGTGGGTAGGGGAAGCCCACAAAACACAAAGTTGAGTGCGTTAATATATGTTTAGGTTAACATGGGAACATCCAAGGGATCTTGGATCTTGGATCCAAGGGAACTGTGGATCATGAGCAGTCCTCTGGTGGAAGGCCTCAGAAAGGAGTCTGGGAGGCTTATGACCCCTTCTAAGACATGACGCTCCCTCTCACATCAGCTCAGTGGAGTTGAGCCAGTTATGTCCCATCAGAAGTGATGAACACCTTCTGGCCTGTGTGTGAATGTCCCAATATCTCCCTCGGGGTGGGGGAGTTTTACAGCTGAGCCAGTTGGGTAAGGGAGGACATTGGCATGACGAGAAGCACTACCCCACCTTGCAGGATCTGCTTCTTATCGTCCTCCTCCCTTGTCTGGCTCAAAAGACAGTTTGTTGCTAAATAAAGGTTGATTCGTCATGATCATCCTCTGGTGACCACTGCCTCTGCACCTGGGCTGTTCCCTTGCACACTGCCAGCAAAGCACCTGCTGTTTTTGCAAATGGCTGGTTGAGTTACTAACCACTAACATTTCAGTCTCACAGCCACACAATAGCTTCCTCCCTGCCTGTGCACAGTTTTTTCTCCAAAGGTTAAGAGCTGCACCAGCTTAGCACAGTTCCAAAATAAAGTTGAAACCGATCCAGGTGCTAGGAAATACTCTTGAGTCCTTTTCTGAAGCAGGGATTGTTTTCTCAGGTTGGAATATTTTTTTACCTCATAAAGAAGTGGAAGCTACTGTTTCTTCTATAGTAAGAATTATTATGTCCGTGGACAAACTTTGCCACTGAGCAAAGTGTCACAGGTTGTGAGCTTCAAATCAGGGAAATCACCTACTGGTTTTTTTTGCTGCTGAAATTTCGTTGAATCACAACTTTGATTATTTTAGCAGAAGAAAACACAAGCATGAATTTGTTATTATAGTTCCTCTGATGCTTCATTTTAATTGTCTGATTCTGCATGTTTCATTAAATGTGTAGAAATGTTGATATTCCTATGGCAGTAATGACTTTATGGGACATTAATGCTAGAGTGTACTGCAATTCCTGGTACAGAAAATGTATATGTCAAGGGCTTATATAATAAACTTTTTTCATTTTTGACATAATAATCATACATTTTAAATGCACTTAGAATGGACAGATTCATAACATACCAAATTTTGTAGTGTTTGTGCAAATGCTCTTTACCATGCTTAGAGGTTCATGCACACTAAGTGAAAAATCTTACTTTAATGAGAAAAAACATTTGTGGAAGATTTTTGAGGTAGATAATGACAGAGGTGTACACCCTGTCCGAAGACCAGGTTGTTTGCTTTCCACAGAGCCAGATAGGAAGTCAGATTTTTAGAGTATTTTATTTGAAGATGTAATTAAGTGACTAACCCTTTCCTAAATATGTCCTTTTATATTTCAGGAAAGGTTTTCTACTCTCGGTTGCCTACAAAGTCCTAGGCCAGTGCATAATTTGTTGTCTCTGACTTAGAGGGGAAAAAAAGCCACAACGACAACAACAACAACAAAGGAGAAAACCCAACAACAACAAAGAGAAAACAACCAAACCTCCCTCAATGGTCAATCCTGATATTTTGTTCTACCCTGGCCACTGTACCCACATGAGTCTTCTGTTAGTGCCCATGGAGGTTACCCACACAAGGAATATAGTAGAAAGCTTTCTGAGAAAGAAACTGCTCAGATGTTGTTACTTACACCTGCTCGAGTACTCCACAGGAGCAATTAAACTTCAGTACCAGCCAGTTCTGCCTTCTCTGAACCTGCCATTCTCAGCAACTGCAGAAGAAATTAATTTATTTACATAAATAAAGAGGATAATAGTTAGCTAAATACAAGAACAAGTAACTCCTCTTGTATTCCTTTGCTGCAGTGTTAATGCTGCTGCAAAATATTAAGATGAGTTATCAGTCCCCTGGTGACATCCATATTCTCAGGCTTTATTGAAAGAAATCTATAAATGTGTGATTCTTCTGCTGATCCATTGCTACAGTTTTATGATATGACAGACACCTCTCCACTACTGTGGGCTGTGAAGGGACATCCAGGCATTCAATACTTGTGATTTCCACATGGTTAAATAAATAGCACCTCTAGGTCGAGTACAAAGCACCATTAAATAGTGGAACTGAGCAGAAGCCTTTCAATGGAATTCTGCTAAATTTAATACAGTGTAAAAGAAATTGTCCTTACTCCCCCTCAAGTCACAGAGAACAGACCATTTGCATATAAATTTCACTGCTGCATCTTTTGCATAATGAAAAAAATGCACCCTTTCAAGGCTTGTTCAAACTATACAGTGTGGATGCCTAAAGAAGCTGGCTTTACATGTAATTATATTTATTGGCTATGGCATTTATCTCAGGTAGTATGAAACAGAAAATTATATATCTCTAAATTTACTAGTATTTTTTCTGACCCATGACTCAGAGATTTTTTTTTTTTCTGAAATTCCCCTATTTGTTTTTTGTTAGAATCAAAATAGTGCCAGTTGTCGCATTCTTAGCATGGTGGCCTCTTTTGCATCTCCTCAGTGATAATTGCTCTACTAACCCTCGTGCATTTAATGATCAAATTCTTTTTTGATGTCTTAATTTAGCATGATTCAAAATATGATACTAATAAATTATAAGACGTAAAAATTAAAACCAATGTTAGATGCTGCAAGAAATGCATTGTAGACTTTGTGAGAAAGTTGCAAAATAGAGACTGAACAGGACCAATGTTGGAGATTACGTGATAAATGAAAAAAATGCCACTTTTATTTAATCTATTTACCTTGGATCTGATTGCTTTCAAAGCTTTTTTTTTTTCTGAAAATAATTATGAATTGTAAATTGCTGTATTCATATTTTTACTGGATGTGTTTCCTTTTGTTGTTGTTGTTACGAAAAACATATGGAAGACCTACTGGCAACTGTGTATTTTTATCAATATTATGGAAACTAAGACAAAATCAAGCAACTTAATAGGCATAAGGATACATAATTATTAAATATGCACATCCTAAATAGTAAAATTTAATAATAAATTTAATTCTATTTGTAATTTCATCCCCTACTTCAAAATTGAGTGGGCACAAATTTCTGAAGATATCATCACTGTACATTTATAGACAGACTGGATATTTTAAGGACAAGTCCTTTACAAGTTTATAAGAATTGGTAGGTCCTAAGGTTTCTACAGAGAGCTATTGAGACTCATGTTGCTCTTTTCATTGGATCTGTACATGTTCCTACATGCAGAACAAATATTGGGTTTTTTTGCTTATCCTTTTCTTTTGCTGGCCAAAGCTGGGAATAAGTCAGGGAAAAAAAAAGAAAAAAAGAAGAAAAAAAAAAAGAAGAAAAAGAAAGAAGTAGTGTTTATTAAAATTTGTGATGGTGCTACATGTTCTCCTTAATTAGGCTCTGGCTTGGTTGGCATGCTTCTCTGCCTTCAGTCTTGTAGTATCTGAAATTTTTTATTAGAGCTGCTGTGTCAGGATACTGTCTGCTCTATAAGCACAGGTATAAAAAGTTGGAGATTCTGATCTCATTGTCCTTCAAACCTTAAATTTCTAAGATTCTAGGTTGGTTCTTCAGTTTTACATTTGTCAAATTCCTCTTCCTTTTTTTCTTTTTTTTTTTTTCTTTTCTCTTTTGTTGGTTGGTTGGTTTTTTGGCATTTTTGCTTTCTTTTTGCTATTATTGTTATTGCTGGGAAGTCATAGAATCATAGAATGGTTTGGATTGGAAGGGACCTTAAACATCATCTAGTTCTAGCCCACCTTGTGGAGAACACCTTCCACTAGTCCAGGTTGCTCAGAGTTCCATCCAACAACACCTTGAACACTTCCAGGGATGGGGCATGCGCAGCTTCTCTGGGCAACCTTCTCCAGTGCCTCATCACCCTTACAGCAAATAATTTCTTCCTAATATCTAATCTAAATCTATCCTCTTTCAAAATCATTGCCTCTTGTCCTGTTACTACATGCCCTTACAAAAAGTCCTTCTCCAGCTTTCCTGTAGTTTCCCTTCAGGTACTGGAAGGCTGCTATGAGGTCTCTACAGAGCCTTTTCTTGTCCAGTCTGTACAACTGCAGCTCTCTCAGCCTGCCTTCATAGAAGAGGTGCTCCAGCCCTCTGATCCTCTTCCTGACTCTCCTTCCTCCTGTGTTTCATTTTTTGTATAATCTCAAATTGTTGCTCTTATCACTACCATACAGTTTCCCAGTTTGCTTCCTAAGCCTTAGTGGCTGAAAACTTGTGATAAATTCTCGAGATTTTCAGGGGTGCTGTTGGAAATTAAGCTATCATCTGAAAGTCTTCCTTTTTGCCCACACTTGCTACTCACAGGTACAGATACACCTGTTAGAACCTGAACTGTTTCCTTATATATTTTCAAAAGGCTTCCTCTGCAGTGATGCTTTCAGCTGTCCAGTTCTTCCTTGCAAAGTAATTTTGTCCCTGGTATAACTGTTCCTTCCACCTGAAGCCAAAAATTCTCCTACCAGTCTGTTTTATTTAGTGTTTTAAGTTCCCATGGTGTAAGATCAGTCTGTTCCTTTTACCACTGCTTTCAAACAGCTTATGACAAATTCTTTCATGTGTTAGGGAATTGTTGTCATTAATACTCTCCTTTGTAACTTTCATATTTTCTTTGTTTTAATTAAAAAAAAATCTAAAGAACAGTGCTCAGTGCTTCCTCTGTCCTCGCATAGCTCAACCACTTGCTAGTGCTGTGACTGGAAAGTTGTTTTCAGTATTCAGTTTTGGTCCTTCTTCAGTTATTTCCTTTTTTTTTTTTTT